>OFHU01002345.1:0-212843 GCA_900245905.1 Lacerta viridis
GGTGAGAGGTTGGAAACTGGCGGGTTTTTAGAGCCCCACGTTTTGCTAGGTATATGCAGGAGAAGAATGACCATGGCTTGCCCCCCCCCCTAGTTTTGATCCTGGGTACGCCCCTGTTCATTACTGCTTACTTCTGAGTAAACATACATTGGATTTGTATGCACAATATACAGTTGAGGATAATTACGCTCTGACTCAAATTGTCCCTGGGATACAAAGGCACAGAGTGCTTCAGAATGAGTCATAAGACATTAATGCACTTAGCAGTGCAACCTCAAGCAATGTTTAGCATTTGTTTGTTTTGTTTTGACAATTAGAGCATATAGTTTATCACCAGTATCAGGATGAAGGTCAAGGAAGCTGTATAGGGATGTTGATTTTGCTCTATACTCTCTATTCTTGGTGCCTGTCCTATTTACATAGATATTAAATGGCACACAGATCCAGGGAGCCTTTCCTTGAGTCATCTTTGAATCTCATGATTGGGATTCTTCTTTTGAAGTAATAACAGCCACAGGGGCAACCAATCCATCTCAGGACTACAGAAGGGGTGGGGGCAGGGGAGAGAAGAGCTTTCTATCCTTTCTTCTACCACTAGTTTCCTGTTGAAAATTCTTCCCTCCAAAGGCTACTGTTTACTTCAGAAGGCCATAGCAAAGTCAATTCCTGCAAATTTGCTATCTGCAACAAATGACAGATTTGGGGCTAAATAGCAACTGGAGGAGATTTTTTTTCAGCAGGAAAATACATGGATGAGGGCTTCAGTCCTATGGATAAAGCCTGACTGAGCACTGTGGGACTTCATTCTGAGTTCTGCAGATGGACAATAGTCAGAAGTAAGATGTGGCTTTTTAACATGAAGGACTGCTTCGCCAAGTGGTCACTTTCCCCTACTCAAAATCTCACCCCTGCTCTTTCTGAGTGGGACTTGCAGTCTTCCCAAGTTGCTGTTGGTTAATAACATTTTCTACCTGCTCTTCAACTCAAAAGGCTTTCAGACAACAACAACAAAACAGCAACCACAACCCAAAATAGTCCTTGATGGAATAAAACAATTCAAATGGAATAAAAACAATTCAAAAAGAGAAAGAGCCCAATGGAGCTTGTGTTGCCACAATGACTCTGCTTCCCTGCTCTCCCTCAGAAGTCCTGTGAATGACACATGTAGCTACATATCTCATCCACTTTAGCCCATTGAGGCTTTCTGCAGTTTTTTTTTTTACTGTAGGCACAATATTCATTACGTATTCTCAACAGAATAGTGGGTCTCTTGTTGACTAATCTGCTTCTCTGGGTCTACAGTTAACAGTATCTATCCTCTTATCTGAAAGTGTTGTGTGCTTATCCATTACCATTACAAATTGTCAGCTGCATTCTGCAGATAGGAAACAGTTCATTCCAGATAAGAGCATATTGTTTTGTTTCTGGCGAGTGGGAAACTTTCACAATATAAAAGGAAGCCTCCGATTAAAGCATCACATACCACTACCTTTGAATTATACAGGCTCCTACTGTGAACTGTTATCTGTTAAATTACCCCTTTGACTGGAAATCAGTGTGTCTAAAAGTCAGAATTCAAGCATGAATTCCACTCCTTTAAAAAAAAAAATCCATCATTTAAAAGATTGCATATATACATTGAATACATACCAAGTTGTTAAAATATCGTCAGTCAAGATTCTTCAAGCATTCTCCCATTCACGCAGCTAAGAAGCTGGAGGTGCTTAACTTCTGCAGTAGAACTACATCTTGTGCCTGCAGATCTTTTGAGACAGCTGGGCTAATCTATATATATAAAAATGTAAACTGTCCATGGAAACCACATCTTGTGCCTGCAGATCTTTTGAGACAGCTGGGCATAATCTATATATATAAAAATGTAAACTGTCCATGTCCGTTGGCCCACTTTTCACCGAAACCCTTGAGCCGACAGCCGATGAAATTTGGAAAGCAAAGTTCTTAACCTGAGCTACTATTTCTGGGTTAGCGGAGTCTGCAACCTGAAGCGTCTGTAATCCGAGGTAACACTGTACAGTAATTAAAAATTATTTGAACTCTGAAATCATAACTTGGCATCTGAATCTGAAATCTAGCTGGTTTATTTTCTCACATACTAGTATTTCCTAAGAGTTAGCTTTCGGATTGTAGCATCCCCGTTCACCAATTCTGACCAAGATTTGCTGTCGCATGCTCACATATTGCTGCCACTCCCAGCAAAAGTGCTTAAACTGTGAGTGCTACTGAAAAATCCGCCGTCGCCCCCACCAACTTTGCTCCTCCTCCATATTTAACCTCAACACTCTTGCCAAAACCCCGCCGCAACCACCACCGCCGCAACAAAAGGCATCCTGGATGACCTCCATCCCTTCCCCTCCATGACAGACAGGCAATCACTGCCGTTGTATGAGGCAGGCCAGACCTGGCCGCCGTGAAAGATAGGCCGTCACCGTCACCACAACCACTGCCGCTGTGACAAAGCCCACAGGCCGGACACCATCCCCACAGCCGCTGCCGCTGCCAGAGGCAGGGCCAGCCCACCCGCCGCCACCACCGTGAAAGGCAGGCCAGGCCCCTTCACCATCACTGCCTCCGTCAAAGGCCAAGGCCATGAGAGGCAGCCTTCACCCAGGCTCTACACAATAACCTCTATACAAAAATCACCCAATGAAAAAAAAAATCCCATTTTAGAAATTACAATTATTTTTTTTTTAAACCCTCTATTTTTCCTACAATGCAATCAACCTGCCTCAAAACATCAATATAATGTCTTCAAAAGCAAACTTAGGTCATCGTACTCGGAAAGCCAAAACCAGAAAACAATTCATTGCAAACAAATCTCAGGAAGAACGTTCAACAATAAATGAACAAGAAAGACAAAGAATTGCACAAAAACGTGTCGATGAAGCAGAAGAACAACGTACAGCCAGATGTGAAAATGAATGGTTGCGAAAACAACAAATGCATTTTCAAGCTTCACAACTACGACGTTCCAAACATAGAAACTCTGTCACATGTGTATTGATTCAATGGTTTTTATATCTGTATTACTATTGGTGTATTCGCAAGGTAAAGTAACTGCCTTTCTGTTCCAGAAGGAACAGCTACTATTGGGTCATTTAAGCTGCTGTATTTGGATCCTCAGTCTTATTGGTTTCCATCAAAAGGCAGCGTTGTGATTGCTTGAAATTGTTCCCTCCAAAATGTATCCCTTTCGAGCAAGTTCCCCGTCCCTATAAATGTAGCTTCCCTCTCCTCAGTTAGTCAGTCTTGTTGCCTGAATAAAGAATTGTTACATGAAGAAACTGCCTCCTACTTGCTATGTCATAGAGCTGAAATCACTTACCAAAATCACTAACCCCATGCTACAACACTATATGTAATGTATTTTCCACATGAGGGACTGGAATTCCTTTCTGTTCTAGGAAAAAGGATTGTCATCAATTGAGCCCTCACCTGCAATATGAAGTAATACAGACTAGATACAAGCTGAGAACAAACCCTGAGGGTAATGCCTCAGACAGCAAATCCTGGGGATGGCAGCAGGATGTTATCCCATTGCTGGCCATTTTGGAGTAAGAGTCAACTTGCTTGGATTTTGAATGTAGGATGGGCCGGGGTTAGTGACAACATCTTGTTCTTCCTGGATAAGATGCCAAACACAACCATTTGCTGGAACGACTTGCCATTTGGGCATTATGATTGTAACAAACCCAACTGCAAAAAGAGAGAGAGAGAGAACGTCCTGACTAATTTTGGCCAGAAAAGCTCCTTTTCATGCAGACAAATCAAATGTTACTATCTTATTTTTAGGAATATTTTGTTCTGCGTTCATTTAAAGCATGCAAACAAGATAAATATGATTAAGAATCTTCATTATCCCACCCCAGTCTTCTTCTCTAAATGTTACAAACTTGCACTAGTGCAATTTTCAGCAAAATTAGCTATTTCCTTCCTACTGTGAAAAGTTAGAATAATTTCAGAATATACAAGCACACAAATGCACAAACAGGTAATAATAGGCCCAGGCCAGAGATGGGAAATAGGCCCCATTTCAACCATCTTTACCAAAGGGTCCCCCTTTGCCTCTACCAGAGGGGCTTGGGATAGGTCTCAAAATCGTAGGCCCAAGCTTTGCCTGGCCCCACCTCTGTTCTGGCCTGTAAACAGGCACGGTGTGCAAGGGATTCATGTCAAAATTATATATAACAGGCAGATATAAAATAATACAGGGCTGCTTTGTGCAGCGGGAAAGCAATTTTCTACTCACACATGATTTGTCTGCCTTAATCATCGTCATCACTGTCAAGGAGATGGCATTTCCTGCCTCCTTGTTGAAGTAGATTAGCAGTTATTTTTAACACTCATGAAAAATGACTAGAGACCTGCCAAGTTTGGGCTGCTTAGTTCAATGCAGCATACGGTATATAAAATCCAGTGCTTCTATTTTACTGCCGCTATTGGGGGCCACATGTCAGCATTGGGGGTGGAGCAGAGAGCCACCCACCCCACCTAAAATCAAATCAACTATTAAAACATCATTTCACACTTTGAAGTTAACTATAGTGTTACCATACATTTAAGCCAGCCTAGTTGGAGACGGATATCATTGCCTTAATAATTTAATGGAGTTGTCTATTAAACACATAAAAGCAATGTACAATTTGAAATAATTGTTTGGGAGAAACCTAAAAAAGATGCTACCTAAAATATATTAAGACATGCAACACAATGAGGAAAATAGACGCCAATATCATATAATTAAAATAAGAAAGGGCATTTGGGAGTATTTATTTATTTATTAAATTTCTGTACCACTCTTCATCTGAGGATCATAGAGCGATTTACAATATAAAAACACAAAAATACATCAATAGTAACAAAAAACAATAATTTCGTGTCATCAGAGTATTCGAATTAGCCCCAAAAGCATGAGGGGAATGTTTTCTGCGCACGTGGACCTAAAAATATGATGATGCGTATAACTGAACCAGCGCAGGCTAAGAGGGACTGGTTTATACTGATAGAGAGAGAGTTGGATTCACACCATGAGGAATAATAATTGCTTTATACTAGACCGCACATCCTAGTAAGATAAGCTATAACATGTGGTGTACCTGTACTGACACGACAGACACTTTGCAAAACTGACATTATAGGGTCTAGTAAGTAAAGCAACCTTGTCGTGATATGTACATGCTATATATAATATACAATGCTCGACATTATTCTCTTCACCAGGTTCTCACTGCATGACGTTCGCTTCTGGCTTTTGTTCATATTTAGCGTCTTATTATGTATACGGGTTGTCTTCATCTATCCTAACGGGAATAGTGCTCCTTGGTACTGGGGCTTCGGCTGATAAAAAGGGATTTGGTGCCCTAACATAATCATCCTGATTCCCTCGATTATATCATTTCATCGCCTGTATCTATTCTTCAGAAATTCTTGGTAGTAGTTGTGATACACTACATTATTACTATAAGAATGACTTGGTTGAAGTTTGATGAGATTTCATCTCTCATCTTATTTACACACAAATATTGATACATTATGCCAATACTAGGTAAAGTTCCAGCATGAAGCACAATGTTATCTATACTGTACTGTTACTAGACATTATGCTTATTATTTGCCTCAACTTATCAATCTGTAGTTACTATATTATTTTCACCATATTGTGTTTGATAATAGGAATTTTTTAATATTCTATATATATGTATGGAATCCTATAAAAACACATAAGGGTGCTTAAATTCTTACTACTCACGTTACTAGAACTAACTATTTTGCCAACTCAGTATTTGTTCATGTGGGAACTATAGAAACATACACGAGTGAATGGTAGGTGTTCTTGTGGCACATACAGAGTAGAAAAATAGCACCATATGCCAGCTATGGGCGAGAACAAGGCCTTCCAGCACCGAAGGCAACCATGGAACACCGAACTTCAACACTCAAGTTAAAGTTATGGATATAACGACTATAAATCAAAACTTATCTCCTCACTACTTCTTCCTATTTCACAAACTCAGACTTCTCGCTCTTATTATATCACTGTTTTCTTAAATCCTATAAGAACCGTGAGGGGTCAGAACGGGTACTGCTTCTGCAGGTCTTATAAATGTTTGTGAGGCACATAAGGTATGTGGTGGAAGATAAGATGGTTTGGTCCACCTTATAATGTTGTATGATGTGCGAATCTTGATACTTCTGTCATTCAATTGGGACATTATCGGTCGGAATGTTGACATATGGTGTCATTGAAAATGAATTTATCCAGAGAGATAGTATTATGTACGACCCTCAAGCTGAACTAATTATGCAAAGGCAACGAAAGATCCTTTAAATTGTGCTATAACGTGTCTTTGTGCATTTGGATTTATAAAATATATCAGACCTATGTTGATGTTGGTATGATTAATGATTTCAGTATGTTGAGCCGCATCAACATTTGAATAGGAGATATATCACGTCGGAAAGGAGAAAACGTTGTAGATGATTCGTGCTAGGTATGACATACTTTGGACTACTACTGTCGCGGCATATATACCCCTCATCGCTGAGCGTTGAGGCTGGTATTGGGATTACGTGCCGAGTCCACACTCATGTGGCACAAAGTTTCCTCACACCCTGGGTATTTAACAGGACAAGCGTTCTCTAGTTTTCAGATGTTTGACTATTAAGCTTCGCATCTCGCTTTCCGAGCGTAAGTGATAACATTTCGAAGTCGCAGTAGAGGTTCATTCATAAATTAGATTCGTTTATGTTCTACTCCATTTAAAGCTTATTTTATACAAAGTTTTGATAGAAGTTTAAACTGACTACAAGAAAGATACACACCACTGATACACTAATTTCTCAGATAATGTCCACGATCAGCTCATCTGTTGAAAGTAATCTTTAAAAGTGCCAGCTGTTCAATATGGCTACATAAGCGTGAATATATGTTATATCAAATGAGTATTCATCCGGCTGTATTAACCTCACACAGAGGGCTATGGAGGCTTTCAATCATATTGAGAAAGAAACGAACCTTTCCACGATATTCTAATTTTTCGAGTTTCACCTGTATATAGCAAGCTATCATATCAGAGAGTAGGCTGTATTTGAACCCATCTCCTCTTTAACAGTCATGGCTCTCCCCGTCAAAGGTCTGATAAGATTCAAACAATGTACAGTATATAACAATTAAAGAAGATATCCCCCAATTAAAGAAGATATTCAGTGACTATAAATCATCAAGCAGCCAGGGAGCCATGATGGTGGTGATGATGATGATGATGATTAAAAAATTTGAACACCACCCTTCCTTCGCAGATCTCAAGCTGTTCACAGCACAAAAATACAAGATAAAAGCACAAAATACATGATAAAAACATGATAAGAACCAAAACCAAAACCCACAAACCAATAACTCCTTCCCCCACTTGTAGAGAGCCATGAACATTTGTATAGATTTTTTTTTTAAATGTAATTATCAGCAATAACAATGAAGCACAGAAGGGGTTAACAATGGGTGAAGCACAGAGAGGGGTTCCCTCATGGGTCACCCCCCCTCATCTGACTTACTATTCGACTGCGGGTAGCATTGTCAAAAAACGTGTCCTTATCTTGAATGTTGTACCTTGAGAAACAGTGAGAGACAAGGTCCGTTAAAACATGCCTTATGCAATTCCCAGAAGACCAAAAGAAGTCCGGTCCTACATATACTTCTCTGAGAGTAAGACCTTTAAACTTAGTGGAGCTTACCTCTGAGTAAAACTGTAAAGGACCGTATAAATAAAAGGTGACCGTTTTTGCTTAAAAAGTCTGCCAGCTCGTATGATTCTGTTTGACAAGCTTAACGGTCGTTTCTAGAAATGCAGAGTTGGGTAAGAATCAATAGGGTTTTCCTTTTCTCACAAGCTCCTTGCACTCCCCACTTTCAAAAGAAGGGAACCCTATTTAATAATGTCTAAACCCATGATTGTTTTTTAAAAAATTACCTGTGAAATGTTCCTGGATATTAACTTATCCTATGCCAAAGTCTGAGGGCAGCACAAGAACATTAAGAAACAAATTACTGTATATTCTGGCATATAAAACTACTTTTTAATCCAGGAAAATCTTCTCAAAAGTCAGGGGTCGTCTTATACGCCGGGTGGAGAATCTGCGGTCGAGTATATCTCAAACTCTATATTTTAACTGGGAAAGTTGGGGGTCGTCTTATACGCCGAAAAATACGGTATACAATGCATATTTGAATATAAATAAATCCCCTACTGCTTCCTGGTCACAAAATGTTTGCCCAAACAGAGAAAGGTTGCATAGGTTTTTGCAGCGTGGCTGTGGGAAGGACACTCACCAGTGGTGGACTTCGGGTATTTTAAAATTCCAGCGGCGCCCTGTGCGACATCAAAGTTTGGCAGAAAAAAACCCCCACCCTCTCGCCTTCTGTCATTGTTGTGGCGCACCTACAGCACCCATTGCAGGCAAACCAGCTGCACTCCCCTAAATCCGTCTCCGCATTCATGAAGCTCACGAGACACAAAGCTTCAGTTGAGTCCCAGACCAGGACAATATGGGAGTCAACTACAGTGGTGCCCCGCTAGACGAAAATAATTCGTTCTATGAGTGTCTTCGTAGAGCGAATTTTTCGTCTAGCAAAGAGGCAATGGAAGAGGTTTTCGCGCAAAAAAAAAATCGTCTTGCGAGGCAGCCCCATAGACTTTTTCGTCTTGCGGTGCAGCTTCCGCTAGACGAATGCCGTTCGTCTAGCGAGTTTTTCGTCTAGCGAGGCATTCGTCTAGTGGGGCACCACGGTACACGGCAGGAGCACTCACTCTGTTTCGTTGTTTGCTGTTAAGTGTTTTGGATTACCATTGTGTTTTACTTTCATCACTGTATTTGCGTGTGAAGACCTCCCAAGAAAGACACAGTTGACAACAATATTAGTTTCAGGTTATTGGCAAAATTTTGGCCACAACTTTATTGATTACACATTGTGAGTGGTTGGCTTAGGCATTGGTTCCCGACTAGAGATGTGAAGGCCTGGAAAAAACCCGTTTTTTCCCATTTATTTCCTGAAGCCTTTTTTGTTTTCCCACCGAAAAATTGGAAAAAATAAAAAATAGATTATGGAATTTTTAAATTTTATTTCTCGGGGAATTATACTGTGCACCTTGTTGAGTACTCACAAATAGATTTTTTCTCTGGAGAAAGGATAAGATAAATGCTTCATTCTGGTGGTATTTTGCTGTGGCACATTGGGCTGCAAAGGTTTTGTAAACTTCTGCCATATTTCAGACAACTTATTGACAATTCCCGTTTCTTCTTTTATTTCATACGTCTGGAGAAACAAAGAGAGCACACATGAGCAGGTGGTTTCCCAAATATTACCGGTAATTTGTTTAGAATAATTGAATGGCATCTTTTCACCAGGGCCCATATCCAGGAAAAGTTAGTGAAGCACCAATATTGAAGGAGAATTACTGAGCATTGTCTCACCACCAGTTTTGGTTCCAGAAAATGAGCTCCTATTGAAAGAAAAATGTCACCCCCTGAAGTGGTTGTCTGCAGTGTCTCAATAGACCCTGGGAATATTGGAACTGCTAGCTAGGAATATTTATTTTATGGTATCATTTCACAACACTTGTGTCAGGGCCGGCCCAGCCATGAGGCAAGGTGAGGCAACAGCCTTGGGCAGTAGGATCCACAGGGGCAGCAGATGCCAAAGTAGGTCTTTATTCGCTCCCTTGTTCTTGATATAGGTCTTCACTCACCCCTTCTTCGCTGGCAGTGAGGAGCTACCATTTTGTGGTTCACCTCAGGTGCCAAAATGATTTGGGCTGGCCCTGATCTACAGGTGAAACTCGAAAAATTAGAATATCGTGGAAAGGTTCATTTCTTTCAGTAATTCAACTTAAAAGGTGAAACTAATATATGAGATAGACTCATGACATGCAAAGCGAGATATGTCAAGCCTTTATTTGTTATAATTGTGATGATTATGGCGTACAGCTGATGAGAACCCCAAATTAACAATTTCAACTTTGGGGTTTTCATCAGCTGCACGCCATAATCATCACAATTATAACAAGCAAAGGCTTGACATATCTCGCTTTGCATGTCATGAGTCTATCTCATATATTAAACTCCAGTAGCTAATGAAAACAATTGCTTACATAAATGGACTTTTCCATGATATTCTAATTTTTCGAGTGTCACCTGTATATACTGCTTTTATAAAACATCAAAGTGGTTTACAAAAAGATTACATCCCTGCCTTTGGCTCTAGGTAAAGGTAAAGGGACCCCTGACCATTAGGTCCAGTCATGTCCGACTCTGGGGTTGCGGCGCTCATCTTCGTGTTACTGGCCGAGGGAGCCGGCGTACAGCTTCCGGGTCATGTGGCCAGCATGACTAAGCCGCTTCTGGTGAACCAGAGCAGCGCACGGAAACACCATTTACCTTCCGCCGGAGTGGTACCTATTTATCTACTTGCACTTTGACGTGCTTTCGAACTGCTAGGTTGGCAGGAGCAGGGACCGAACAATGGGAGCTCACCCCGTCGCAGGGATTTGAACCACCAACCTTCTGATCAGCAAGCCCTAGGCTCTGTGGTTTAACCCACAGCGCCACCCGCATCCACCTTTGGCTCTACTAATGTACAAACATTCGGTAGTGCTTCTCAGCCATCATTCATTCAGCTGATCTGCTGCAAAGGGTACAGAATCCTTGAATGGGAAGGGATCCATTTTAAGAGGCAACCTGAAGCAATAGTTCCTCATCGGGATACTTTATATTCTCTTTCCTCAACCCCCCCCCCCCGAACAGCAATATATTTGCTGAGGTAGAACAAAGTGAAAAGGAAGAGAGAAGCTTGAGTTGTTTCTTTGGGATTTCAAGGCAATCCTGGTGGAGATAAGTTCTGTAAGAAAGGAAACCTAACAATCAAACAAGGAAAATATCAAGGTATCAACTGTTGATGGGAAGATGGTCCAAACCAATGGATGCTGCTACAAACCAAGAGATTACAAGAAAGGAGATTCTGACTAAGCATTGGGTAGAACTGTCTGGGGGTAAGAGCTCCTTGACAGTGGAACCTCAGGTGGTAAAGCTAAAGGGACCCCTGACCGTTAGGTCCAGTCGCGGACGACTCTGGGGTTGCACGCTCATCTCGCTTTACAGGCCGAGGGAGCCGGCGTTTGTCCGCAGACAGTTTTTCCGGGTCATGTGGCCAGCATGACTAAGCCACTTCTGGCGAAACCAGAGCAGCGCATGGAAACGTCGTTTACCTTCCCACCAGAGTGGTACCTATTTATCTACTTGCACTTTTGGGCATGCTTTCGAACTGCTAGGTTGGCAGGAGCTGGGACCGAGCAACGGGAGCTCACCCCGTCGCGAGGATTCAAACCACCGACCTTCCGATCGGCAAGACCAAGTCTCAGTGGTTTAGACCACAGCGCAACCCACATCCCCAACCCCAGATGGTGGATATTTCCTAACAGAGGTTGTGTGGCCATCTGTCAGGGGCTCTTTATCTGTGATTTCTGCATAGCAGGGGATTGGACTATATGACTCTTCGGGTCCCTCCCAACACAACAATTCCATTAAACAAATAACATGTTAAAACATGTGTCGTGCCAATTTCCTTATAACACAACTATATTATAAGTGGAGGGAATCATAGCATAGGTAGTCACTGGGGAGGGGGCGGTCTGCTTCTTCCTTGCCACACTCAGAGATTAGAAATAACCAGCATTCACTGCCTTTCCTCTGTAATGTTCTGCAAGTTTCAAAATGATTAAAACAGAACCGAGTACTACTTACCCTTTTCGTGGGCATTTTTATTTTAAGAAACTCTGCTTCTCGGCTAAGTACATTCCATGGTGCATGTATTCGGACAAAACTCAGCCCTTGTGTCTTATTCTGAAAGGTGAAAAGAGGAAAAATTTTCTTGAAATACAAATTAAATTAGAGGAACTAAAGGCACAACATACAAAGCAAAGAGGCACCTGACAAAGAAGGGGCGGATTATATAAAAGTAATGCCCTTAACCTTGTATTTTCCGATTTCACAACAGAGCACATTTTTATAGTGTTGTTTCAGTGATAACATATTAATTATAGTGGACAAAGTGTTTCAGGGTTAAAGGCACTAAGCACCCTGGGCTCACGTCTCATTCAGCTTGAGTGTCATTGGGGATCTCGGAAAAGCCATCTTCAACCTCACTTTCCTTCCTGCATATTTAAATCAGTATGGCCTGAACCACCAAGAAGGTGCATTAAATAAGAGAACTGGTATCTACATCACATGAAAAAATAAAATAAAATAAATCACAATGTATAATTATGATACAACATATATCCTTCCTATTCTTTCCTTTGAAAATATGTACAGAGCTTGTAACTAGAGTTGAGGTTTTTTTAAATATATATATATATTTGGGCAATATAGAAATCAGTTAGAGATGCTCTGGCTAATTACTGGGTGGTTCCCCCCTTCATTTAAGATTAAACCTATCCTTAATTTACATAATGAGATCTGCAAGTCAGGGACCCATATTTTGTTTATGCTATTTCTCTAATGCACCATGGACACTAATGATGCTACATTCTTGTCCTTAGATCAATGATAGACCAACACTTTAAATAGTCCTGGTAATGGTATGGATGATGACACTGAAGCTATGTAGCTTGGACTACAGAGATAAATTGTGTTACTCATTGTGAAGGAGTTGCGTGGCAAGGTCCCAAACCATCCCGGGAAGTGGAATAAAGACACATGAAACAGTACTTTTGGTTAATGGGCGAAAAAGGCCACAACTTTATTGGTTGCAGAATGTGAGTGGTATTCGCTTAGGCATTGGAAACCATGCGACTATATCTGACTCCTGCCCATCTGCAGGAGTCTTGGAAGGGTTAACCACCTGTAGGGGGAGCCCTGCTGGTGCACATCAACTAGGAACTCCCCCAAGGTCATCGCTAGGGGTTGTGCCATGGCTCTAGCCCCCCCCCCCAATTTGGGGCTTCGGATACAGACCATGCCCCCCGGATTCCTTTAACGAAATACCCTTGAATTAGGAGGGGTAGGTGATGGCCACTACCTCCCCTCCCCTTCAACCTAATACTCCAATGCCTAACCACCTAACCTTACAAAGTTGTGACGATTTGCTACAAGGTAGGCGAAAAAACCAAATGGTCAGTGCCAATTTGCGAAGTGGAAAAATTCCTACCAGGTCCCTTGGACAACCAAGGAAACCAACTGAGGTCCATAGCAAGGTTGAAAGAGCCTAACCTAAGGGAGGGGGAGGGAGGGAGAACTGGCCAAGCAGGGAGAAAAACAGGGGTGGGTCCTCAGCCGGCCAGTTTAAATAGCCCGTGCCACACCCCCAGACCGTCCAAATTGGACAGCCTAAGGGTGACATGGCCAAGGACCATCCAATGGCGATCCCGCCCTGCGCGCGTGGGGAGGGCTTGCTCCCAGCCCGCAACGTCATCTCCCCGGGAACGGGAAAGGGCTTTTCCTAATTTCTCATGCTCTATTATGCACTTTTCTCAAGACACCCACCACACTCAGGGTCTCTGTGTAGCTGTCAACTACATTTGACAGAGTTAGGTAACATAGCTGCTTTGTAATCAAAGGAAAATGTAAATAAAACTGCTCCTGTTCGTTGTATAAAAATACATCTCCAAAAGATCAAGCCAAGGAAATGGGTTTTTTTGGTTGGGTTTTTTGCTGATTTATTGCAGTTCTGATGTAAAGTGAGACCAGCTATTGCCCAGAGGTGGTGTCGAGGGTATTTACAGAATCCTTCTGGGTCACTTGGCACTGCCTCTGCTTACACAAATTGCTTCGTCACTAGTCCCAGGGAGCTACCATGCAATTCACAACGTGCACTGAATTAACAAACATCAAGACACAGATTTTCCATGTTTGTGTATGGGGATTTGAATCACACAATTCATTTTAACATTAATGGGAATTGCACTGCAAAGCCTGATTCCTGGTCACTGTGTTGAAAAGAAATCTCTATGTAGGTGTCCTGATTGGTTGAAAAATAATCACTAATACCTTCCGGTAATATAGGAATATTCGTAATTAATGAGGTTTCTTTAGATATTGATAGATGGGAGTCACTAAACTGTACCCTATGGGGGAAGGGTTAATGCTCTCAAGATGAATATTATTCCCAGATTAATCTACATTTTGAGAGGAATTCCAGTTCAGTGTTAGCAATTTTTTTGGAAAAAATATTGAGATGTATAAGTATTATTGTGGGGGAAGAGTTAAAAAATTCACAAGATAACATCATCTTAAACTATATACCTAATATAAAGGTAAAGCTAAAGGACCCCTGACAGTTAAGTCCAGTGATAAACAACTGTGGGGTTGCGGCGTTCATCTCGCTTTACAAGCCGAGGGAGCCGGCGTTTCTCCGCAGAGTTTTTCCAGGTCATGTGGCCAGCATGACTAAGCCACTTCTGGTGAACCAGAGCAGCACACAGAAATGCCTGTTTACCTTCCCACCGGAGTGGTACCTATTTATCTACTTGCACTTTGACCTTTGATGTGCTTTCAAACTGCTAGGTTGGCAGGAGCTGGGACCGAGCAACGGGAGCTCACCCTGTTGCGGGGATTTGAACTGCCGACCTTCTGATCAGCAAGCCCTAGGCTCAGTGGTTTAGACCACAGCGCCACCTGTGTCCCAGTAAAGTAAAGCAATAATAGTAATAATTTATTATTTGTACCCCGCCCATCTGGCTGAGCTTCCCCAGCCACTCTGGGTGGCTCCCAAAAAGTAAAGTAAAGTAAAGTAAGGGTAAAGGACCCCTGGACGGTTAAGTTCAGTCAAAGGCAACTACAGAGTTGCGGCGCTCATCTCGCTTTCAGGCCAAGAGAGCCGGTGTTTGTCCACAGTCAGCTTTCCAGGTCATGTGGCCAGCATGACTAAACCACTTCTGGCGCAACAGGACACCGTGACGGAAACCAGAGTGCATGGAAACGCTGTTTACCTTCCCGCTGCAGCGGTACCTATTTATCTACTTGCACTAGGAGTGCTTTTGGACTGCTAGGTTGGCAGGAGCTGGGACAGAGAGCAACGGGAGCTCACCCTGTTCGCGGGGATTCGAACCGCCGACCTTCTGATTGGCCAGTTCAAGAGGCCTCAGTGGTTTAGAGGACAGTGCCACCCTGAAGGACAACATAACTGGCTGGCGCCCTAAACAGGAGCACGGCTATAAAGGGGTGCGGGGAGTTTGCAACGTGTTTAACTGTAAGGCCCCACTTTGTTAAAACACTAAGTATGTTAAGAACAATAAAATATATTTATAATATTTCCCGTATGATTCTTTTTTTTTGCATGCAACAATGACACAGTGTTTAATTTCAGTTTATTGAATAACATTTGTATTGTTATATTCCCTTGTTGAAAGATGCAGAATTTAATTAATGTGTTCGGAAGAGCTGAAACCCTGCATTTGTTTACTTGGTTAGAAAAATAGCTGACAACGAATGATTCTATTGCTGAAAGATGCAGAAATATATAATCTTTCAGCATGGATTACCCATTCTGGTTCAACCCCATTAAAACAGTTTTCTTCAAGTGCTGAACATTCAGAGATGAACTAATAGCTTGGGGAAAATGCTTCTTATATTAACTGTTCTCATCATGCCCCTGCACATATTAATTCATGATCTCTTGAACTATCTGGTCCTACCTGTTAGGAACTGCTAAGGCATTTGAGCTGTTGAAATAACAGTTTGCTTAAGTCATTTTCTGATGGGCTCAGTTTAGAATTCTGGTGGCTCCCCCACAACTCCATAATTGTTCCATTGAATAATAATGTTTATGTTGTTACATTAAAATATAAGCGTTTTTATCACATTTTTTCCTGGCTCTATTTCTATGATCAGGTTCACACGAAACAATGAGCCAAATCATGGCTTTCTGCAAATGCAAGGGTTCCTGAAAAGGAGATGGAAGGCATTTTGCTCCTTCCTCAGTTCTCCCGCTACTTTGAGCTAAGCCATAGCCAGTGTGGTGTAAATCTGGTGAACTGGGTTCGTGTCTCCGCTCCTCTACATGCAGCTGCTGGGTGACCATGGGCTAGTCACACTTCTCTGAAGTCTCTCAGCCTCACTCACCTCACAGAGTGTTTGTTGTGGGGGAGGAAGGGAAAGGAGATTGTTAGCCACTTTGAGACTCCTTAGGGTAGTGATAAAGTGGGATATCAAATCCAAACTCCTCCTCCTCTTCTCTTCTTCTTCTTCTTCTTCTTCTTCTTCTTCTTCTTCTTCTTCTTCTTCTTCTTCCTCTCCTCTTCCTCTTCTTCAGAATCATAGAAATTTGGGGTTGGAAGAGACCTCAAGGATCATTTAGTTCTAACCTCTGCGATCAGAGGAATCCCTGACAGATGGCGTCTGTTTAAAAATCTCCAGAAAAGGAGAGTCCACCACCTTCTGAACTCTGTCGACCAGCTCTTACTAATGTTCTTCCTGATGTTTAGTCAGAAACTCCTTTCTTGTAACTTGAAGCCATTGGTTTGGGTCAAAGAATTATAGAATTCTAGGGTTGGAAGGGAATCCAAGAATCATCTAGTCCAGGCATTCCTCAAACTTGGCCCTCCAGATGTTTTTGGCCTACAACTCCCATGATCCCTAGCTAGCAGGACCAGTGGTCAGGGATGATGGGAATTGTAGTCTCAAAACATCTGGAGGGCCGAGTTTGAGGAAGCCTGATAGTCCAACCCCCTGCAATGCAGGAATTCTGCCCACAGCCATTCCTGGGTAGACTCAAACCACCAACCTTCTGGTTAACAGCCAGATGCACTGACCCATTGTACCACAGGAGGTCCTACCATTCAGAGCAGGAGAAAACAAGCTTGTTCCATCTTCCATGGGACAGCCTCTTTTTCAGGCTAAACATACCCAACTTGCTCAACAGTTCCTCATAAGGCTTGGTTTCCACACCCTTCATCATCTTGCTGACCCTTCTCTGCAAGCTGAGAGACCGTCACCCCAACAGCTGGGATTGAGCTCCCGCCCACAACCCAGTCCACTCCACTCCACAGTAGGGTTATGAGTTATGAAACAATCGAACCTCAAAGCAAGCCGAGTCCTGTTCTCTCATTTGCAATGATTTATACGCTGATTGGGCTTTAATAGATTCAGGTAGGTAGCTGTGTTGGTCTGACGCACTCGAAATATATTAAAAAATTGTCCAGTGGCACCTTAGAGACCAACTGAATTTGTTCTAGGTATAAGCTTTCATGTGCATGCACACTTTTGGTCTTTAAGGTGCCACTGGGAGTGGCCGCTGGGACCACATAACACTGGTCCTGAGAGATCTACATTTGCTCCCAGTATGTTTCCAAGCACAATTCAAAGTGTTGGTGCTGACCTTTAAAGCCCTAAATGGCCTCGGTCCTGTATACCTGAAGGAGCGTCTCCACCCCCATCGTTCAGCCCGGACACTGAGATCCAGCGCCGAGGGCCTTCTGGCGGTTCCCTCACTGCGAGAAGCAAAGCTACAGGGAACCAGGCAGAGGGCCTTCTCGGTAGTGGCGCCTGCCCTGTGGAACACCCTCCCATCAGAGGTCAAGGGAGATAAACAACTACCTGACATTCAGAAAATACCTGAAGGCAGCCCTGTTTAGGGAAGTTTTTAATCTGTGATATTTTAAATGTATTTTAATATTTGATGGAAGCCGCGGGTACAAATAAATTATTATTATTATTATTATTATTATATTATTATTATTATTGTCAGGAAACCCCCCTCCCCGCGGCTGGTAGAGTCGCGGGAGCGTTTGCAGTATAGAGAACCCCCCCCCCCGCTGTTTATCAGCTCGTCCTCCCCCTCCCTGCCAAAAGCGACCATTTTTCCAGTGGGGAGGGGGAGTCGGGAGCAGGAAGGCGGTGCAGGGGCTCTGAGAGGATCACAGAGCCTCAGCGCCGAAGGGATAGCGGGGAACGGGGTCAGGTTCCCACGCTCCGAGGTCGCAGGCAGGAAGGACGTGGAAGGGGGAGGCGGGGGTTCAGAATCCCGCGCCTCTTTTGCTGGACAAAGAACCGGAAGGGTTCATTCCTGGACTCTGCAGAGGGATGAGATGGACGTTTGAACTTTTGCTCCACTGTAAATATCTTGCACAATAAAGAACTTAGTTTTAGAAGTTCTGCGTTTGGCTGATTTCTCATGAGCAACCACTGAACGTCCTTACAATTATATTATTTTTTATTATTATTAATTTTTATTATTATTATATTAATCGACTATGTCAGACCAACATGGCTACCTACCTGAATCTAGAACCATGGAAGGCACCACATTGAGCCGCATGAAATGGAAGTCCATCAACCTCACAAAGAAACTTGCACAGGTACAGACTGATATCTCCTTTCTGACTAAATACAAGAACCTGGACATTATACCTAAGGGTCTTAGAATTAAGAAGTTGCAAAGAAACTATGCCTGGGCTTTCATGCAAGTGTTAGTGATATTTAGAGGCAGCAGCAAAAGGGTAACAAAACACAAGTAGCAACTTTTTGAACCAGACCATTATAATTGTGCAATGCATTTCACTGTCAGCTCTGAATACTGAAATATATATTCCCAAGAACTCTTGGGAATCACTTATTGAAGTGATGACAGTAACCATTAACAGGCATTTTTATGTTCCAAACCCTGTCTCCCACCTATATAGCTCTCCTCCCTATTGCATGACATGATTGCAAGTGCTTAGGGTGCAGAAAAGGTAATAATGCCTAATGGCACCAGGAGCAGCTTTATAAAGAAAACTGAGGTCATGGTGAATTACACAAGTTGTATTTAGTCTTCTTAATATCATGTTTTTCATTTATTTCTCATACAAAGAGGAAAAAACGCCGACCTTTTCTCCACCGAGGAGAAGATGGAAATTCAAAGAACCAGCAGTTTATGTTTTCATTTAAAAACTCAAGTTTCTTGAGACGTATCCTGGGGCTCCCAAGTTAAATCAAGTATGAGACGATGTGTACAGAACTAGATATACACATGATGGAATATTGGGTGTAGACTAGCACTATAAAATACAGTGGTACCCCATATTACACACGCGATCCGTTCTGGATCGTGCTACATAACACGGGCGGGCGTAACACGAAGGCCCCCCCCTAAAGAAAAAACCCAGAAGTAGCGCAATTTGAGCGTTTATGCGCATGCGCAAAGTGCTCAGAAGAAGAAGAAGAAGAGTTTGGATTTGATATCCCGCTTTTCACTACCCGAAGGAGTCTCAAAGCGGCTAACATTCTCCTTTCCCTTCCTCCCCCACAACAAACACTCTGTGAGGTGAGTGGGGCTGAGAGACTTCAGAGAAGTGTGACTAGCCCAAGGTCACCCAGCAGCTGCATGTGGAGGAGTGGAGACGCGAACCCGGTTCCCCAGATAACGAGTCTACCGCTCTTAACCACTACACCACACTGGCACACTGCGTGCGCTCCAGAAACGCTTCCGGGTTGCGGCCGTTCTTAACTCGAACGGCCGCAACCTGGGGTGTTCGCAACCTGGAGTATGACTGTACTGGTTGTGTTGTCATTTTTGCTGCCAACCTTCGAGTCTGCTCTCCGACCTACTTAAGGACTCTTATAAATCCAGATAGTTCCAACTCTTACATAACAAAATCAGATCTATCGGTATTGACTTGGAACTCTTGTATAATTCAAGTGAGCAATATATTTATCACAATATTCACAACAGATTAAGGGACACTGAAAAACAAAACAACGAGTCAGCTGCAAATAAAATTTGCTCCCCCCAAGTTCTATGGTTTAAACGCAACAGATAACGGGGTCACTTATATCTCAAAATTAACAATTCCAGTCCAACGCAGGGCATTTATGTTAGCCTGACTGAACGTTTTCCCCTCAGCTTTGGTCAAGGGCAGATATTTAAACATTCCCAGATATGAGAGACATTATGGATATTCTTTGTGGATATTCTTTTATACTGTCCATTGTACAACCAGCTACGCAAATGCGTGCTATCCCCTTTTTATGAGAAGTCTAACACCACAGCACAATGAAAATATCAGATTCTATCTGTCTGGCATTAACCCGGAAGTAACTGCAAGGGTGGCTAAGAATCCCAATGAAAAACTATATTTTACATGGCTGTTTATTTGTATATATTTTAAAATTCCATACATGGGTGTGTTATGATGGCCCTTCCTAGTAATACCTAGTAAAGGTTTGAAGAAGTAAGTTTTTATTTAAAATTTAAATCTTACTGAAGGCATTATTAATCATTCTTATTGAGGAAGTAGCATAAAAAACCAGAATTATTTGTTAAAGGAAATGTGTTTTCTTTGAAAAATGGGAATGTATCATATACATTTTTGTAGAAATGTTTACTTGAAATAAATTGCTTTATTGTTGTAATATGTTTTGCAATAATCTTTCTCTTCACTTCTTCTGTTCATCCTATTTTTAGAAAAGGCATTCCCCATTTTCTGCAGAAGAAGAAGCCAATCAGTTTGTTGGACATCTCTTCTAAAATATATGCCACTTTCTTTTACTTAATAAGATGTAGAAGTGGGTCTCCTTCAACTGTATTCTGTGTGGAGACCATTGTTATGGTTTGTCCCACCTTCTTGGGAAAACCAACTCCTTGGAATTACCGGTAATTACATTGGCTTCCCGTAGAATTGCTTTTACAGAATTGTGTTCTGCCCTCTACCTTTATGGATGAGTTATAAGAAATTACCCTTGGAGGTTCAGTATCCTTAATATAAAGATCCTTATGAAAAATATATGTCTGAGTTCAGAGGCCCGATTGTTTCATCAAGTTGAGTTTGTGTGCTTTCTGTCGCTGGACAAAGAAAATTATGTCAACCTGCACATTTCTCTATTTGCATTGGCTGCCAGGAAATTTGTGGCTCAACCCTTAAAGTATTTTTTCCCCTTTGTTATGGCTTGCCTTAAAGATAAACAAATAATATTGTTGCTACTACTCCTTCTAGCTAGTATTAATCCACGCAGTTATGGCCAAGATGAAATTCTCCTTCTTCAAAGAGAAAGTAAACTTTACAGATCCTTTGAACAATTACAGACAAGTTAGACTCGTCAGCATCACCAAAACAGCGAACAAAAACAACTAGGGCTAATGACACAACTGAGAATTGATGAATGGGTCAACTTTAAAATTAGTCAAATAGTCAGGATTTGAGTAATACACTTACAACGGACAAATACAAATAGAAAATATAAATATGAAGTAAAAATATACATAAGGTATATAAAAGTATTGAATTATGAATTATGGTGCTGGAGGAGACTCTTGAGAGTCCCATGGACTGCAAGAAGATGAAACCTATCCATTCTGAAGGAAATCAGCCCTGAGTGCTCACTGGAAGGACAGATCCTGAAGCTGAGGCTCCAATACTTTGGCCACCTCATGAGAAGAGAAGACTCCCTGGAAAAGACCCTGATGTTGGGAAAGATGGAGGGCACAAGGAGAAGGGGACGACAGAGGACGAGATGGTTGGACAGTGTTCTCGAAGCGACTAGCATGAGTTTGGCCAAACTGCGGGAGGCAGTGGAGGATAGGGGTGCCTGGAGTGCTCTGGTCCATGGGGTCATGAAGAGTCGGACACGACTGAACGACAACAACCAATATAAAAGTAATAAATAATAAAATAATATAATAATAATAATAATAATAATAATAATAATAATAAAATTTTATTTATACCCCACCCTCCCAGGCCAACACCGGGCTCAGGGCAGCTAACACCAAATATAAAATACAGGAAAGGAAGTTGGGGGAAGTCGCATGGGTGTGGGGTGTTAATTGAAATTGTAAAAGGTAATTTGAACATTTGATTATGTTAAAATTTCTTCAATAATTTTTTTTTTTTTAAATTGTCAAACAGTAAAAGAAAGTACTAACTCTCGGTCCCCGTCATTCCCCACCTTCCTGCCGCTGCCACAACTTCCTTGGATGACGTCTTTTCAAGACACCGCTAAACAGACAAATGACAATACCCCTGGGGGCATACAAATAGAGACTTGGTGATAGGCAGTGGTTAAAGGTAGCAGACCTGCACACAGTGAGATCTTCAGCACAGAAGAGCTGGTGTCTTCCCAAACAGCAAGACCGGGCAGAGCTGCCATGTATTTTATGAAATGCAGATGACAAGGGATTAAGCTTGTGCAAAGATGACTTCCGCCGGCTGACGCCATTGAAGGTGGTCGTGGGTTGCTTCGGCTGCGAAGCACCCAGTCCATCCCGGGGGTTAGGAGCCCTGCAGCCGCATAGCGGGGCTCCGGTTGGGGTGCGGGAAGAGCGTCCCGCACCCTGGGCTCCCCGGCTGTGCCCATTGTGGCTCCGAACCCTTCCCCCGCTCCCCCTGTAAAGGGGGAGTGGGGGTGAAGGGACGACGGAGCCGGGCTATAGGGGACATGCCCCAACCGGGATGTAAATGCGGCGACAAAGCCTGTGATGAGCGTCTAAGTTCTACCTGTCTTAACGAGCTGATAAGAACCCAGAGGCTGTGAGTAATTGATTGACTCTTTGTATTCGGGAACGATCTGGGGGAAAGAAGAAAGGCAGCCCGCCTCCCTCCCTTCGGGAGTGAAAGAAATTAACTCTTTAAGTGACTGCTGCTACAACAATCGATAGAAAGTATCTGGAATTTGAAAACTGAGACTGTTGAGATTTCCCTTCGGGGGTTAACTGGGGAAAAAATATCTCCATTTGAAGTATTGGTCTTTATACTCCGGCTTCGGAGAAATGGCGACGACTTGGACTTCGTGGGAAAAAATTGAAACAAAGGAAGGAAGAGACAGGAACTGAAACTTGATACTCACTCTCCCCCCTAAAATGCTGGACTTTGTGCTCGCACTGGTATTGAACTCTGGTTTAAAGGATGAGGAAATGCTTACTGTCTTGAAGCTGGAACTGCTTAATCGAAAACTACAAGTTTTGAGTGGAATTATAAATGAAAAGGATTTACTTTCCACAGAGGAGGCTTTTCAAAAGTTTTACACAATGGAATCAAACCTTGGCAAAGAGCTGGGAGGGTGCTTGAAGGATGGTTTGAAATGGCTGGGCAACTCCGGGAAAAGGAACCGGTTTCTGGGGGTGGCAGCCCTGGAACGGGAAAATTTACAATATCCAGACTCCGAGGTGGCAGCTCGGGGTCAAGGGACATGGAATTAAGATTTCTACAAGAAGAAGAAGAAAAAGAAACGGAGGAACCCAGAATGGAGGTGATGAACACCCTGAGGCTCGATGCGGGGTTTGTTGTGGATGTTGCCTGGATCTGTGGACACTCAGAGGAAGACAATTGGAGATTTGGTTCTGGTGAAAGACAGAAAAGACAATGGACAGAGGGGAGTGGGTTGAAGTATTAAATGTATAATTCAAATGGTCTGCCATGGTATCCGAAATCGGAGTGTGAAGTCTGTTAATTATAAGCTATTTTAAATAAGTAAGGAGATATTGAATTTAAGTTAAAAGCAGCATGATAAAGGATAGAAGAAATAAGTTTAGCTATAAGAATATTTGGTTAAGATTTAGGTTATAATGCAAGGATTAAGACAATTGTGTTTTTTCTTTTTAAGTAAAGTTAATTTTTATAGAGAAAAGTTGTTAAGGAAATAGTATATTGATTTAAAACCGAAGGTTAGGCGGGGGAAGTCAAACGTCAAGATTCAGAAGTAGAAATTTTTTTTTTTGTAAGGTATACAAATAAGAAGAAGAATCCTGACATTATGTGTATTTGTATTTGTTTTGTATTTGTAGGTGTGGGGTTGGGTTTGTGTTATATTATGAAAATGCTAATAAATTCTGTTTAAAAAAAAAAATAAGCTTGTGCAAAGATGACATGCAGCGGAAATGACAAACAGGCACAGGGCAGGGTAGCAGATCCCATCCTTACTCCCCAGCATGTCTTTGACAAATCGTGTCCTCCCTCAAAGGGGGCACCCTGTGTTGTGGGTGGGTTTGGATAGCTACAACACCCTATTGGTTTAATGCTTTATTAAATTGGTTTAATTGGTTTAATTAATGCTGGGTTTAATCAGGCCAATGGGACGCTAGCCAAACGGATCGAGGGACCTATATTTGCCCATGCATGTGACCCAGAGCTTCCTCTTTGGGTTGCGCTTGACCTTGCTATGCTGTCGTGTGTCGTTTGTTGTTGGGACAGGGGCACGGTAGGAATTTTCCCCACTTGGCTGATTAGCTGATGCCATTTGGGTTTCGCCTGCTGCGTAGCAAATCGTCACAACTTGTAAGGTTGCGGATAGGCTCTGGTTCAGGTGATAGGGATGGGGGAACGCTCTCGCCATCCCTATGGCAAAGGGTATTCCATTAAAGGAATCCAGGGACTCGATGGTTTGGTCAACCCTGAGAGGGGTTATGCCCGTGCCTGAGTCCGGGGACACACACACACATTTGGGTGGTGGATAGAGCATGTTCTGGGGCAGGGTGCGGCCCCCTACACCCCGCCCTTCCTACGCCACTGAACAGGGGACAGGATCGCTGATCAAAAAAGATTAGGAGAAACCACTCCTGCCAAAACCAGAGTGTTATAATCACATCATTGAACACGATCAGCAGTACTCTACTAAAAAAGAATGAAAAAGAAGGCTGTTGTTATCAAGACATAAAGTTTAGACCTATTTGAGGCTGTTAAGTGTGGGAGAATATGTCTGTGTACATATTGTCTGTAAAACTGAGCAAAGAAAATATAGACCCCCCCCAAAAAAAGTACTCAAAAACTGGTATCAGAACTGACAGAAAAGATTGTTTAAAATTGTAGAAAATAATATTCAATTCTAACATCCTAAAGCTGTGAAGAAAGGCAGTTGAATGTAACTGCTAAATTCATTTAAATTGCATTTAATGTACTGTATAGTATTGCTTTATTATGTATTTTTACAACTGGTTAAAGATTTATCTTTGTGCGTTTTAATAATGTCCTTTTGAATTCATCGCCCACCCCAGTGAAGAATCCTTTTGAAAAAGCAAGAAGGGATAAAAGTGAAGAAATGTTCATCCTCAGCTTTGTCAGGGCTTTTCAAAAACAGCTCGTATAGAAAATTCTAGAAGTAACGGAGGAGTTTGCTTTCTGCTTATGAACGCTTCTCTTCTGCATTCTTTCCACCACCAGCTCCACAGCCTTTCCACAACAAAATCTTTCCACTTCTAAGAGTATCTGTCACGACAAAACATGGTTGTTTTTGCCAGAACATCATTGCACGCTAACTGTCACTCTGGGAATAGAATTCATTTGCTAGATGCAGCAAGAAGTACAAAACTGGGACCAAACACGAAAACAGGTGTTGTCCTAAAGTATTACTTTTTTAAAAAAATTAACAGGAAAAAAAGTCATTTATTTTTACTATAGTGTGAGCGCCGCAACCCCAGAGTCATCCGCAACTGGACCTAACGGTCAGGGGTTCCTTTACCTTTACCTTTTCACCTCACCTCCCAAGACCAATCAACTTAAACATGGTCAAAGAAGGATTTGGTTCCTTGAAGTCAATGCTTGAAAGAAAAGGAAGTTCACAAAGAACCGCTTACTATCCTCCCAGTGAGCGGCGCCAGGAGCAGGCGGCAGGCGCTGTGTTCCCGCACAGCCAGGGGGATAATGCCATTTCTTCCCCTAGTGGTTGCACAGACCTCTGGTGGTTTGCCCTGGATTCTGACTGATCATGGGCGACATGGTGGCTGTGGCTTTGGAGCAGACCCAAAGGAAAACTATAAAGCCAGGCCACACCTCCTGCCTGGAGCTCAGCTGGCACTCGGCTTCCCCAGCCAGCCACCCTTCATTTTCTGCTTGGTTCTGCTCGAGGGTTAGTGAGAAGATCTCATTTAGGACCTTGCTTTAGAAGAATTTGTTGGCTGTATTCGGGGCTAGGGAGGAATTTGTCCTCCAGATAAATTGGACCAGTCTGGAGTTTTTGTCTTCCTCATAGGAATGGTCACAACTTTAGTGAATAAGGCATTGGGTTGTATCCTTAAGTCAAGGAAGATAGGGGACTGGAACCCTCACTCTCCATTCCAAACAATCAGGGTACCCTGTAAAGGGCTATGGGGGGATTCTGTCCTGATGCACAGGCAGGGGTTTGCAGGCCATGACACCCCCCCAATGGTGATCTTGGAGGGATCACTCTGATTTGATGTACATCGTGAGGTGATCCTTAATTTAGGATTAACACTTAGAATCACAGAATAATATCACAGAATAATATTATTGTGGAGTTGGAAGGGACCACTAGGGTTATCTAGTTCAACCCCCTGCATAGTAGGAATCTTTCGCCCAACATGGGACGCAAACCCACAATCCTGAGATTAAGAGTCTCATACTCTACCGACTGAGCTATCCAATCGAGCAATCAGACTGGGTGATTCAGGTTACAATGCCTATGCCAAGACCTACTTACATCAGTAATCCATAAAATTGTGACCTATTTTATCCCAAAGCAATTATCTCATGATTCTTTCATCTTCCTATGTAAACCCCTGGCTGCTCATGGCCTCAAGGCACCCGGGCCCACAACCCTACTGACTTCCCCCAAATCTTAGCCAAATAATACCCCCATAGGCTTCTTGAAACAATAGGTGGGTAATATAAGAGATATTCTGAGGTTGAGTCTTGGCAGTTTCAATTAACTAATGCTTCTAAAATCTGCCCTACAGAGTCAACCAATGTTTTCCTTTATTCCCTTCTTATTCCCCCATATTGATTATTGCAATATTCATATTGTTTGCGAGTTCTTTTTTTCTTAAAGAAAAGAAGCTTTGGGAGGTGGGCTATTTTGAGTTGAAAAGCAGTTGCACTTAAACATTTCCCCACCAACCTTTGTCACTCCAAATCAAGCACCAATCACTACTTCCCATGAGATTCTATGCGCATGTTGCTTCTGCTATTTTATGTACAGTACTGCTAAGTGTTCCCTAGAGCCATCCACCAGTTCCTGCCTTGACTTTCCCACTGGATTTGATTTAAAGATGAGTTTCTGCTAAAAACAAAGTCATTGATAATTACAAAGGGCTTTCCTGGGCTGGGCAATGAATATCCACTGATGTCTGTTAAGCTCTTTTACTACAACTGCATGCAAAACAAATCAGTGGAGAAATATTTTCTCTGCTGGACTAATGATTCTGTCTCTTTTTCCTGATTCCAAAACACTAAACAAAAATGCTCAAAGTACAATATGGTTTTAAATCCACAAATTCCCAACATGGTCCTGTGCCGGTGAATTTTCAAACAGGATTTTTTTTTAATGCATTTCATAGAGAACCATAGAATTGTAGAGTTGGAAAGAACTATGGTGTTTCCTGCTTGGCAGGGGGTTGGACTGGATGGCCCTTGTGGTCTCTTCCAACTCTATGGTTCTATGATTCTACAAAGGCCATTTAGTCCGACCCCCTGCAATGCAGGAATATTTTGCCCAAGACGGGGCTCAAAGCCATGACCTTGAGATTAAGGGTCTCCTGAGCTACCAAGCATTCAGTTGTCACAGAAATGTGGAGAACTGAATTTAAGATTAGAAAAATGAGAAACTGAGAGAACCAAAACATACAGATTCACCCTTCTGTAGGCAGGGAGATTTGGAAAGCCATTTTGTCTAAGAATGGCAGGAACAGAATTTGAGACAAGTCTTGCCTACCTGGTTCTTTTAAAGGGTGAGCCCTACTTACACAATGTAAGGTCTGTGGGGTGGTTGCTCGTGAGTAAACAGGCAAGATTCCAAACCGTCTTTTAAGAGGTTTATTGTGCATGCTATTTACATGCTATTTACAGTGCAGAGCTACAAGTTCATGTCTGTATCAGTCACTCGCAGAATCCGGGAGTGGCCCCTTCCGGCTGTGACCCCAACATAAGAGTTTCGGTATCCCAAATCTCCACCTCCCCTCCTTGCATTTCACCCCTCTGCCCACTTGGGGCGCCGGAAATGGCATGTATCCCTCCTCGCCCGCTGCGCGAGGGGAGTGCAGGGTCTCTCCCACATCCCCAGAGCCTCTGTTCTCAAGACCCGAAACGGCCTACCCCTCCCCACTGGAGACCTCGCTGTTTCCTCCACTGGAAGAGGACGTGCTGCTGGTCAGGTGGGGCCGGGGCTCTCTGTAACATCCCGCTGAGCTGGGGACAATTCCCTGACACCTAATTATTATTATCTTGGGGACTAGGGGCATGGTTGTTTATTCTAAAGAACTGTTTGGGAACCCTGAAACCATAGTTCTTCCTAGATTTGGCAAGATGTGTGTGTGTGTGTGTGTGTGTGTGTGTGTGTGTGTTTTGGCCCTGTACCAAGGCAGTTCTGTGTAAGCTGGTCTCCGAGCTAATCCTGTTATCATCTGTTTAGTTAGTAAAGCCACTGTTCTGCTATTCTCTTGGATCCGGCTACGGTGCTTGGTTGACAGTGTGACCATGTGCGTAGATGCACAAGGGACCCACTTAAGAACATTACAAAAGCATTTAGACAGCATTCCCTGGATTGTAGTGTCTCTTTGTCTATGCTCTCTGGAGACAGCTCACTCTTTCTCTCCTCTATGTTCTCGGGTCTGTAAATCCTGTGGGCAGCACTGGCTCCCACTGCCCCTGATATCTAACTCCCTGCTCTCACATGAATCATGGAAGGGATTTCCTCAAGTACAAGTCAAGCAGTATTTTGACCCTTTCCCACAATGCCCATGCCCTGAGCATGGAGGTCTGCAATCATCTCAAGCCTGCGACCGACTGATGTCCTGTCTCTTATTTCCAATATGCTTTCTGAGATTAATCCTTTTATTTACAGTATCTCAGGTAGTTGACGCTAGTCTTTCTGTAAGGTTAGTAAAGTGTAATTAAGTAGGTGCACACAACATTTTTCAAGGGTGACGGCAGTCACCGACTTCAGATATGAAGTACATTACACCAGCACACCAAACAACAGTCTGTGTCTATCAAGCACCTGACTTTTAGTGGTCTCAGATTCCCTTAAAAAGTGTGGTTCGGTATTTTATCTACTTGAAACCAGCTAATTCAGAGTCCAGATATGTCTGTCTGTCTGCCTCAGAACTTCTGTTCTGTGGTTCTGCATTATTACAAGTCAAGCAGAATGTACTGTGTGACGTACTGAGCTAAGTCTTTTATAATGTGCTGTGCCTCTACAGATGTATAGTTTTATATTTCTCTTTTGTCTGACATAGGGTTGTCACCTTTGTTCTGGCAAAATAAAGAACAGGGTGGCAGCGGGAGGCGGGAAGCTTTCCTTCCTCCACCTGGTGCTGAAATTACTTCAAGGCAATCCATTAAAATCAATGGCAGCCTAACCGGAGGGCCCCTTTGAAATTTGTCACATACACATGAATTTGTAAATCTGCCTATGCTTTGCTACCCATGCTTAAATACTTGACCTTTGAATTACTGAAAGAAATGAACCTTTCCACGATATTCTAATTTTTCGAGTTTCACCTGTACCTGGTCTGGTGCCTCCCACCTGGGTTAGGGTGGCTATTGTCCTGTCCCTGGCCTGGGAGGACAATGGATGGCCACCTGGGTGTTTGTTGTGGGGGAGGAAGGGAAAGGAGAATGTTAGCCACTTTGAGACTCCTTCGGGTAGTGAAAAGCGGGATATCAAATCCAAACTCCTCCTCCTCTTCTTCTTCTTCTTCATCATCATCATCATCTTCATGTGGGGGGGGCATTTCATTCACCCCCACGCAGCGGCATTTGCAGGGCCCATTAAAGGGTTGATTGGGGGAGTCCCTGGCCCTAGAACAGTGGCATGTAGGTCAAACTCCCAACCGAGGTAAGGTGGGAGGGCATGCTGTGTAAGTTTGCAGTTTACAGTCCCCTCCCACTGTACCTCATTGTCCTGCACATCCTCAGTCCCAGATGGGCTGAGAGAGTTACATGCCAAGGCCTATGCCTAGTTCCCCACATTCTGAAGTTAAATAAAGTTGTGGCCAGTTTGAACCCATAATTTGGTCTCTTGTCTCATTCTTTGGGGGGTAGGCTACATGGACAGGGTTCAGCAAATGTGCTCGCAAAAAGAGGAAAGGAAAAAGTGAGGGGCGGTTGCTCCAGCCAAGCTTTCCCTGCTGGAATAAGAAGAGGAGGAAGAAGAAGAGTTTGGATTTGATATCCCGTTTTATCACTACCCGAAGGAGTCTCAAAGCAGCTAACATTCTCCTTTCCCTTCCTCCCCCACAACAAACACTCTGTGAGGTGAGTGGGGCTGAGAGACTTCAGAGAGAAGTCACCCAGCAGCTGCATGTGGAGGAGCGGAGACGCGAACCCGGTTCACCAGATTACGAGACTACCGCTCTTAACCACTACACCACACTGGCTCTCACACTGGGTCCGGAGATGGGGATTTGGAAAGGATCCTTATATTGGGGGGGGGGGGAGAGAAGAGAGAGAGAGAGAGAGAGAGAGAGAGAGAGAGAGAGAGAGAGGAGGAACAGAGTGGATATAGGGGAAATACAGGACAATCTTTGAAACAGTGAAATACGGGACAATCCTGTATTATGCAGGATGAGTGGCAACCTTATCCCTGACACCTTTTCTGTTGCTACTGCTGTCTTTAATTTCCTAATTATGTACTGTAATCCTATGAGTGAATGGTTTGAATGGATGATGTCTCTGCTGAAAGATCACTAATGAAAGGACAGCAGGGTGGAAGCTGCGCTGCACAGGCTAACAGGACATTAGAATCCTACCTCTATGGCACCATCAGAAAGCTGCCTTTGAGAACCAGCAATGCGAGATGCAGGCTGCGTGCGGAAGTGGCCATTGCCATGTTCATTTTCCTGATTCTAATGCTAGTGCTTCTGTCCCAGATTCTAATGTTCCTTTTATGCTGCATTACCTGTTGTGTTATGGAACGGTAACTTTTTTTAAAAAAAAAAAAAATCAATATACTGCCATGTAGCACTAAATTTCAAATGACGGGGTGTGCGGTGTGGGTGGGTAGGTGGGATATCTATGTGCCAGAATACCACCTGAAATTTCTTCACATGAAATTACAGCTCAAAATCCCCATGATTTTCTGGGTTAACAAAAGCTTCAAACGGATTTCCCCCAGAGCAAATCTCAGAGAAATGAGCACTGAACATCTGCTAGATTCTGCTAGTTTTCCAGATGTGGCTTTTATGGCTGGGGGTAGTAGTGCAGCCCCTTATATTCCTGGTCATGCTTTCACTCAGTTATCACACGAAGTCTCTATTCTAGCCTTGGTCCCTCCTTCCTCCTGCCAGCCATATACCCAACCCATAGAATCCTAGAATTGTAGAGGGACCCTAAGGGTCATCTCCAAGGCGCCCCAGAGGGTGTGGCAATAGGATGTTCATAGTCCCATTCATTCACTAGCAGATTATACCAGATTATCAGTTATCCCTATACATTCAGCTAAATCCTGTGCAGAGCAGACGCATTGAAATCCACGACCCCAAGTTAATCATGTCCATTAACTTCAATGGGTCTGCTCTCAGAAGGACCAGCGCAGAAACACCCCCCACACACACAGTTTTAGTAAATAGTGACATATCTCTGAATAAACTCAATGCCAGCTGACTTGTTGATCTCAGAATCTGAAATATGTCTCTAAGAATTCCCACTAATTTGGCATCCATCTTCTTACAGAGAATAAATGTGCAGGAACCTGTTGCCTCCACTTTTTGCCAAGTAGTTTTCTTCAATAAGTGAGCCAAAATTAGCAGAGGTGAGGAGCATTTATGATAGCTGGAGCTGGATTAAATAGGAGCATTATTATTATTATTATTATTATTATTATTATTATTATTATTACTACTATATTACATTTATACATGCAGGTCTCAGGGCAATTCACCACATAAAATCACAATATAAGAACATTTCTACCTTTAAGCAAGGAAACATAAACTGATGCCTTATATCAGGGGTAGGCAACCTAAGGCCCATGGCCCAGATCCAGCCCGATCGCCTTCTCAATCTGGCCCACGGATGGTCCAGGAATCCGCGTGTTTTTACATGAGTAGAATGTGTCCTTTTATTTAAAATGCATCTCTGGGTTATTTGTGGGGCATAGGAATTCATTCACCCCCCCCAAAAAAAATATAGTCCGGCCCACCACATGGTCTGAGGGATGGTGGACCGGCCCATGGCTGAAAAAGGTTGCTGACCCCTGCCTTATATCTTCATCTAGGCAACTACTAGACACCTTTCTGCTTTCTTTACCAGGGATGTTTTGCCTAAAAGATGTTCTGGGTTGTATACAACTCTGGGTTTATGGGACCAAGTCCTAAGAGGTACAAGGTTACTTGCCTTTAGAAGAAGAATAAAAAATTATTGCTTTTTTTTTTTAATAGCCTTCATCTCCTAAATGCTCTGTGCCTTACGACCTGCATTTCATTCACAACAGCATGCAAGGCAATCTTTTTTGTCCAGGTGCCAAAGCTCATCTCAAATGACTGCCCCATTATGGCTTTGACATGTGCTATAATGAATGAATACAGCAACAGATCCATTTGTGGTTATTAAAGAGCAGCGCAACTGAAGCTTCATTTAACTACTGATGGTCCACGTAGAGCAGGGATAGAGACTGCGAATGTGGTGTAGGTACGCCTTGGTCTGATATAGCAAGGCACTTCTTATGTTATGAGAGCCAGTGTGGTGTAGCGGTTAAGAGCAGTAGACTTGTAATCTGGTGAACCGGGTTCGCGTCTCCGCTCTTCCACATGCAGCTTTTTATAGGATTTTAACCCAGGAAATAAACTGCCACACGGGCCAGACTCTGGACATGCCTGCCTTAGGTACTTACTTTGTTTGTAAAATGAAAGCTAACAGTCCAGCCTCGTTCCTGGACTTGCCCGTCAGATCTTTCCTACCTGTCTGTTGGCAGTTCCTCCTCTTACCTCTGCATCTTTCTCTATCTCCAGACCAGCTTCCATCAGGTTGCTTTCGAACTCTTTCCTCTGCTCCCGTTTCGCTTCCTCCAGAGCCTCCAACGGCCCCAGATCGATGACCTCGGCATTTGGAGAAGCTGCTCCTTGGCCTTGTGGCGGCAGCGGCTGCTGTTCAGATTGACTTTTGGCCGTCTCCCCGTTAGAAATGATAGCCAAAGAAGGAGGTCTCTGCGAGAGGCTTGGAGAACCACCAATGGACTGCGAGGTACATTTCCGATAGTGATAAGCTAAAACATAGTCCACTTTCCTCTTGCTGTCTCGGAAGTGCATCCCTCCAGGTGTGAGCCTTTCTGTGGAACCTGCTTGAGCCCCATCCAGGTAGTTGTTGATAACCTGGAGGAAAGTTCAAAGAAAGTTCAAATTCAAATTCAAATTTATTGCGGCTATAAGCCCATAAAAACATAAAATATGGAATATATGACATAAAATTACAGCAAACCATAGACCCTGGAGTCATAGGGAAACAAACCACAGCACAAATACAAGTTTTAAAATTGCAACCAGGGAGCAGAAAACAAAAGTATTAGTGGTCGTGTAGTTGGCCACAGCGCCTTTTTTGAGATATGACAGAGTTTAGAAACCTTGCCACCTGCAAGGTTGTATAGGAGTCATTGTCTTGCAGGAGTAAGGCAAGGTGTGACTCAGCTGGTGCACCTGTAAGTTTCTGAGTTATTGGTCTTAGTAATTTTGCCCGAGCCTCACTATGCAGGGAACAGATAAAGATTATATGATGGAGAGATTCCGTCGACTTTTTATCACAATCACAAAAGGCGGAAACTAGGCCCTTGGAAAATCTATGTCTCAGGACATTAGAAGGAAAAACATTAAACCTCGCTTTGGTGAAAGCGAATCGGTGCCCAGCAGTGGAGAGGGAGGATAGGTATAGAGGGACATGATGTATTGGAATAACTCCAAAATTCCGAGGCGAGCAGACAACAAAGAAAGTTACTGAAAGAAGCACCCTGTGACAAATTCAGGAAAGGGGACTCAATGTCTTCCTGCCCATAAGCCACGGAGACATGTGATGCGTGCAGCAACTGCGGCGATTAGTAGTTGTATGAGAGGAGCGGGACGGATGAGGCTCAGATTAAGCAGTACGGTGCAGCAGAATGCAGGTGCCCTGCAGAAAGCGTCTTATGGAACAAATAACTTGAGATTATTCATGGCAGGCCATGGACTGCAAGACACAACCCCCAGCCCCCTAAGAACATAAGAACCGATTTGCTGTATCTGCCAATTTGATGGATCAGGTCATCTCATCTAGTCAGATGCCCCTGCGTACTCAACAGCAGGGCACTGGAGTGATGGCAACCCCTTTTCGTTTCTCCCCTGACTACATTTGGTAGTCAGAAGGAGGGACCTGCTATGTTACACCCCCTAAGAAGTGTACTCCAGTTCCTTACTCCTGCCAGCTTGGAGCAAGAACCTGTTACATGGCGGAAGTTGGGGAAGAAGCAAGTGGGGAGTGGGGAGAGATATATCTTTCCTGAAACCTCCACGCAGAGTGAGGAGTTTGGCCTCTCCACTGTACTATAACTTTGTTGGTGTTTGTTGTGCTTGACAATCCTACCCCCATCCCAGTGACAGGTGGGTAGCCGTGTTGGTCTGCCATAGTCAAAACAAAATCGAAAATTCTTTCAGTAGCACCTTAGAGACCAACTGAGTTTGTTCTGGTATGAGCTTTCGTGTGAAGAAGTGTGCATGCACACGAAAGCTCATACCAGGAACAAACTCAGTTGGTCTCTAAGGTGCTACTGGAAAGAATTTTCGATTTTGTTTTGACCCCCATCCCTGCAGCTGATCCTCACCTGTTCTCAAAATTCTGTTGGTCCTGATAGCCACAAAGCCCTGACCCTTGTCAGTCTGCTTGGGGGTCTCTTCCTCCCCAGACATACACATCTTTTCATTTGCATCTCCCCCCAATGAAGTTATGTTTGCTTATCCTACCTAATAGCTATTGAAAGTCCTATCCTTTGTGAATATGTCTAATCCTTTCTAAAAGTCTTCTAAGCCACTTGTCATTCCCAGACCTTGTCTTAGTGAACCGGATAAGTCAATTATGCACTATATAAAGGAGTACATCTTCTTGCCGACTGTCAATCTGCTTGACTGTGGGATCTCCAAATCCTAATTTATGAGAAGTGGGAGCTCCTCTCTCCTGTGGGAATCTCACAAATGCCTGCATTTATATGAAGCTGGAGCTCCTCTCTCCTCCCTTTTTTTTATGAATCATGGCAGCTGGAATAAGGGAATTTCCCACAAAAAAAGGGAAAGTTGACAGCTTTGATTAAATGTCAGAATAATTTGTCAAAAAGTTGTGTCATGTCCTTCAAAATCATATTTTAATCCAGAAGTAAACAAAAGAAATGGTCCTTCAAGTGTTTCCTCCTAATGATCCAAGTGGATCTAAGTGCAGAGCTATAAGTGCAAACCTGGGATTCCTAATGCTGTAAGGTTGGGCACATCTGATGTTCTTAAAGATACTCTGGATCATTATTATTATTATTATTATTATTATTATATTATTATTATTAATAAAAGATTCTGGTATAGTCTTGCTCTATCAAATTAAACATGAAATAATGCCTTTAAATTTAAAAATATACTATGCAAGATGGCTGGTGCTTCATCATTGCAAATCTCACCTGGGGAGATTCTATTTTGATCCCAAATAAAAGCAAATTAAACTCCCAATTATGCAAAACCCCAATAACATTTAATTGGGCACATCTTCACGGTGCACGCCTTATGTTTCAGACAGATTTCTAAGCTTATGGTGGGGAAGGGACTATTGCGTACATTCTAGTGATCCATCAAGGGAAGGGTTAAATAAAAATTATTTAACTAAATGGTGAGCTCTTAAGCAAGAAATGGGCAGATGCTTGTAACCATCCTGCTTGACAAAAATCTTCAAGTGTACACGGAGCACTGAAAAAAATACTAGTGGTCTTTAAATGTGGAACCACCTAGAGTCAGTCCGTCCCGCATGAAATAAGTTCCTGCTTCTTGGGGAAAAAATCAGCCCAGGTCTTAAAAAGGCAGATCCTTTTTAAGGTCCAGTACTTGGCCCCTCTGAGAATGAGAAAGTGAACACCATAAAATGGAGCACAAGGAGAAGGACGACGAAGTCCATCTGACAGTTCTCGTCCATTCTTAAGCCCCTGAGGCTTCTGACAGAAGGGCCTGGCACTCTGTCCAGGGTCCTAGTAAAGGCTGAATGGGACAAGATGGGGGCCAGGAATTAGAAGAGGGGGTTTGGACGCTCCCTGCTCGATGGCCAAGGTGTTGCCAAGGGCGTGCCTCTTCGTGACCCCGGCCAGAGTCGGCATCTTCTTTCACTGCCTCCCTTTCTTAAACTTTTTTTTCACTTACCATCTATCTCGTTGTGGGGGGGAGGTTGGGCTCAAAGCCAAATCAGGGTGCTTCCAGGAGCTTCCTTATAAACAGCCTCAGATTCTGAAAGGGTAATTTTTGCACACCTCACCCACATCCCCACCAGCGACTACTTGAATATATGCTTGCCATGAATGTTCAAGTAACTTCACAGTGTGAATCTTGCAGTTCTACATATGAGGGGAAAAAACTGGGAGAGAAGGTCACTGAAATGCAAGCCAGTTAGATTTCTCAGACTGGCATAGGGAGGAAGGGGAGGGACTCACTGACGTAACGATTACTGCAGTGATGTCCATCAAGGGCTGTTCAGTATCTGATGCTTGGTGCCACCTTCTTGCTTCTAATGGCACAAAGTCTGCAGCATGCAAAACAGTGACCTCTGAAGAACAGAGATAACAGGGATTAACTTCCAGTGCTCTGAAAGAGCTGCTCCCATGCTGCGGTGACAAGAAATCTTCAAAGGACCTGGATAGGTGGGGTGAGCAACCAAAAGTGGAAGAACTGTAATCATTTCTGAACACTGGACAACAACCCTAGGTGTCAGTCCTTAGGATAAAGGTCAGCATGAAATTAAAACCTGCTTCTTGGGAGAAAAGCAATGACAAATCTAGACAGCATCTTAAAAAGCAAAGACATCACCTTGCACAAAGGGTCCGCCTAGGTATAAGCTATCGGTTTTCCCAGTAGTTATGTATGGCAAAGAGCTGGACCAGTAATGTAGAAGAGCTGACCAGGCTGAGAATTGATGCTTTTGAATTATGGTGCTGGAGGAGACTCTTGAGAGTCCCATGGACTGCAAGAAGATCAAACCTATCCATTCTCAAAGAAATCAGCCCTGAGTGCTCACTGGAAGGACAGATCCTGAAGTTGAGGCTCCAGTACTTTGGCCACCTCATGAGAAGAGAAGACTCCCTAGAAAAGACCCTGATGTTGGGAAAGATGGAGGGCACAAGGAGAAGGGGAACAGAGGATGAGATGGTTGGACAGTGTTCTTGAAGCCTAACATGAGTTTGGCCAAACTGGGAGCAGGTGGAGGATAGGGGTGCCTGCCGTGCTCTGGTGCATGGGGTCACGAAGAGTCGGACAGGACGACTGAATGACTGAACTGTGTGGAACAAGGAGGACAACAACAACCTTGAAGAAACCAAGAAGCAATGCAATGAAGGCATGCCAAGTTGCTCTATGAAACTCCCAGAGCAACAACCTTCATTTTAATATGGCTTCATCTGTAAACTTCTAGTCAAGAGCAAGGGAATAGTGGGTGAGGAAGTTATTGTCTTGGGATAAATGAATTTGAAAACAAGTCCTTCTTAGAAAACCCAGCCTAGCAACAGAATGCAAATAAGGAGGCGAATTCATTCAACGTCAGTTTTGTTTATAATGCTGTGCATTTGAGCTCTTATACACAGGACTATTTTTAGGGTGCCTCTTCCTCTCTCCTTTCAAATCTTTCCTCACTCACCCCTTAACCTTAGCCTCACCTGCAACTTAAAACAAAGCCTAAAAACCAAGTAATTGCATCTCTCTGATTCATCTCTGCTGCTTTCCTTTCCTTCATGTCTCTCACTTGTTGAAAAATTGATTGTAAGCTCTTTGAAACAGGGACCTACATGTTGTTGGACTCCCTCCGCCCTTTGATAGTTTATATTGCTTATAGCACCATATAAATCAGCTAGCTGATATACCTTTCCTTTTGTAGTCACACAGTAGTGAATAATAGCCTTTGTTTTTTTTGAATATCCCCCCGTGCCCAACAAATTCATCGCCACCTTCTCTGGAGACAGAATTTCACTCTTCCATTGTGTTGTATTCCACCCTTCCCCATCTGCCATACCTACAACATAAGGTATCTCTGTTCCACCCCCAATGATGAACTCAAAAGACATACCTACTACTTGTCACATTCAAATACAGAGCACAGATTCCATGTCATTCCATGGCATGCATCCTGCATACACACTTATCACCGACAGATTGAGGAAGCGATGGCGATAGCCTATTCCGTGCCTTGTGTGAGTACTCTACAGTGCTTCGCAGTGCACAACAGCCATAGAATTTGGCACTGATTGTACAAAGAAAGAAAGTTGACAGCCCTCACACCTTCAGGTAAGGTGCGCAGGCAATACCTGGTGAAATCTCTGGAGCCAAAGGAACAGAGGAATTAGAATGTTCATTGGCTGAAAGATAGAGCTTCGCGGTGCACAGAACTTGCTCTCCCTCCCCATGAATAGGAAAAGCAGAATAAAAAGATAACATTAGAGGGGGGGAATAGAAATGAGGCTTTCTTGGTGCAGACTATTTACATATTTATTTGAGAGATGACATAGCCCCGGGTCGATTATAGCACCCCCATGTAATTGTCATGCTGTACTCACAGGTAGTCCATGTAGACTTTCTGGATCCATCCCTGCAAGAGTGAAAATGCCTAGACTCAGATTTTCAGTCTACCCTTTCAAAGGGAGACACACCGTACCCGGCACCATTTCGTAGTTTGCTGGCCCAGGTGGGAATCCCAGGAAATCTATAAGCCAGATCTAGAGAAGGTGGTCTTCAACTATTATTTCTCCTTCCTTGCATGTAAAAGTTATGTATTAAAAAAGCACTCCGGACCAGAAGGAAAGACAACAACACCAGTGTCGTTGTTGCTGAAAGTGTTGTGCTCTTTATCATCTCGAGGTACCCAGGGGCCTCATTCCATGGCTGCCACCTGAGAAGTCACCATAGCAACACCAGGGACAAAGAAGCAGGTGTGGCTGTAAAGAGACTGAACTTCGGGAGCTTGCAAAGATGCCTCTGGTTGCATAAAGTTACAGATTCGGGTGGGTTCTGCTGCACTAAACATTCAACAATACAACAACAACAACAATTTATTCGACCGTCAGTCAGAACACAATCATTATCCATACAAATTTTAAAACCTGAGACAACTCAGAGGGGTTTACACTAAAACATACACTAAAAGTAGATTATACACAAAGACCCATATCGATACTACACTAAACATTCAGGAGAGCAAGGGGTATATGTACAGTTTTGAATCCTACGGTTGCAATCCTATTGGCCACTCATGTGGAAGTAAGCTCCAGTGAACCCTGTGCAAACTATTTCCCAAATAAATATAAATACAATTGGGCTGCATGGTTGCAATCAAAAGCAAGCTTACTAGGAAGTAAGTCTAATTGAACACACTCAATTTACATCTCAGTAAATATGCTTAGGTTCACGTTATACTGCAAATAAATTTAGGAAGGGCTATTTGTAAAATAAAATCCGATCCCATGTCTTGCCGCCACCATCACCATCTTCCAAAATTTCGATAGGAAAAAAAAAAGGTTTCACGGTTTTAAATTTGGTCACTCATCTCTGGTCAACTCAGCATTTCAACGTGAGCTGTTAAACATCCACGATTAAAGGTTGAAGCATTGCATTTGCATAGTTCTTGGAAGCAAATCCTATTGAAGTTCGCCGCAGCTTGCTCTCAGGTAATTTTGTATTGAGCTCTCAGGAACGCTTGTTTGAAAGTCAAGTCCCACTGAATTCAGCGAGGCTTACTTCCAAGTAAACATGCACAAGATTGGACTGCCTCGCTGCAGTGCATGTTTACTGGGACTAATGTCACAATCCTCCTCTGTTCAAGATCCGTCAGCTAAAATAGCTAAGAAGCACCAAAGATTGTCCATGTATGCGACAACTGCTGCAAGAATACTTCTTGCCCAGGTGGAAATTACAGGAATTGCCAATGATTGACGAGTGGCAGACGAAGATGGTGGAATATGCGGAACTTGCAAAACTGACCGGCAGGGTCAGAAACCAGGACGACTCAAGGTTTCAAAGAGATTGGAGTAAATTTGTGGATTATTTAAGATTGAACCGAGGAAGTTTAAAAACACTAGTAGGATTGGAATAAACCTTTGACACAGTTTAATAGATTGAAGTGGCAAAAACTGCACGATGAGAATGGACTAGAAAACCTGCTGACGGGAGGGAGGGGAGTCGTAGCTCGGCAGTGCATAGATCTATGTTTAAATGTGTGTAGATGTTTAGACTTCCGGCGAGGACGCCATCGCGGGCGGTCGTGGGTTGCCTCGGCAGCGAGGCGACCCAGGCCGACCCGGGGGTTGGAGCCCCGCTACCGCAAAGCGGGGCTCCGGTGAGGCGCGGGAAGAGCGTCCCGCGCCTCGGGCTCCCCGGCGGGCCCATTAGGGCTCCGAACCCTTCCCTCGTTCCCCCTGTAAAGGGGGAATGGGGGTGAAGGGACCACGGAGCCGGGCTATAGGGGACATGCCCCAACCGGGCCGGCGAAGCGGCGGCCGCCGCTCGCGGTGAGCGACATCGTTCTACCTGCAAAGGGGGAAAGAGGAAGCCCGGTGGTCGTGAGTACTCGATCGGATTTATTTCTGGCATTTAGAACTCCGGGAGAGACAACGAAAAGGAAGCCTGTCTTTCTCCCTTCGGTGCAAAAGAAAATAACTGTTTTGATAGTAACGGCTGCTACAGTGATGGATACAATGTTTTGACTTTGGATAAGTGAGATGGTTTAGATCCCCTTTGGGGGAACGAGACAGTGACAAATATCTCTTTTTAAAATGGATAGTTTGTAATCTTTTCGCCCTGACTCCAGGGAAAATGGCTGCGGAGGTTGGGAACTGAGTGGAAAAACACTGTGACTAAGATGGGAAACACTGAAATTTGACACCCTATGCCCACCTCTACCATGTTGGGTTTCGTTTTTGAGCTAGTTTTGGATCCTAGATTGACTGATGAGCAAAGGATCATTTTTTTGAGGCTGGAACTGCTTAATCAGAAACTGGTTTTGTTGAATCGGGATATGACAGAAAAGGTATATCCTACAGAGGAGACTTTTCAGGATATGGCTGCAATGGAAGAGAGCCTTGGCAAAGAGCTGAAGGGGATTGTTGAAGAACAGAGTAAAATGGCTTGGCAACTCCGGAAAGAAGAAAAGTCCTGCGGGGGTGGCAGACCCAGGACGAGGAGGTTTTTTATATCCAACTTCTGGGGTGAGAGCTCGGGAGTGATGGGGAAAAAATTATTAAGTCTACAAATAAAAGAAGAATGGAATATCGAACCGGAGAAGCTGGAAGATGATGAACTGTGTACCCTGACGCTCTATGCAAGGATTGTTGTGAACTTTGTCTGGATCTGTGGACTCATAAGAAAAGGGGACAATTTGAGGAGTGGCTCCGGCGTAAGACGCAGAAGGAAAATGGTTAGAAGCGGGATAGGATGAATTGTATTAAGGGTAAAGATAAGATGGTCTATTATGGTACCCTGAAGCCGGTGTGTCAAGATTTTAAGTTTTTGAACTAGAGAAGGGATATTTAAATTTTTCTTTATTAGCAGCAGTTTAAGGGAAAGAAGATGTTTGATATGATTTGATCTAAGAAATAATATGTTAAGATATGAAGCTTTGTTATTAATTATTATGAAGTTATAATATGATTAGATTTTATTTAAGTTAAGAAGTGATATACTATTATGAACCTAAAAATAAGATTTTAAGAAGAATGTTTAGTTTTGAATTTTTAAATGAATTTAATTTTAGAGATGTGAAGTTATTAAAGTAAAATTTGGAATTGAAGCCGAAGGAGAGAAAGCAGGGGAAGTCAACCGTAATGATTCAACCAAGAATTTTTTTTTTTGTATGTAAATAAGAAGAAGAATCGTTGGTGTGTCTGTATTTGTCTAGTTATAGTTGTGGTGGGAGGTGTTTGGGTTAGTGTTGGTGAAGGTGTTGGACGGTTCTTTGTTATGGAAAAACCAATAAATTCTTTATAAAAAAAATAAAAAATAAATGTGTGTAGATGTTTAATTGGATGTAATTATGATTTAATTGGAAAATAAAAAAAATATTATATAAAAAAACAAGATCCGTCAGCTAAAATGCCATGCAATCTGGTGAAAGCCTTGCTATACCTTGTGGGTGAAGCCTGAGGTACACTCCACCAGCACTGTCCAAGTGAAGATACACTGGTGGACTGGGAGAAAACAGTAAGGATGCGGCGCTGGACACACATGCACCAAAGGCTATACACCTTGATGCCCACATTAGTGCACCATTGCGCCATCATCAACCCTGGCGCAAGACATTTCCCTTCCATTAATTTCACCGTGAGGGAGCCCTGCCCATGTTGCCACAATAGAAGTTTGGTTATGGTGTTATTCCAGCATCCTGTCACATCCAGAGATACAGGGCTATATCTCTGGCATTTTGCTATATACACATATATAGCTCACAAGGAAGGGAAACTAAGGACAAGGGCATTTTTTTTTATTACCTCACATGGTCACATATGGAGCAGAAGACTCTGTCATCATACATGCAGTGTTTCACTGCCACACCCAAACAAGGCGGGGGGGGGAAGGGAGGGAGAAGAGTACGTACATTCGCAGTCACCGAAGTCTCCCCCTCTCCAGGGGGCCGAGGCGTGAGCACCCACTTGAACACTCAGGTGCCACCGTACCCTCTCCTCTAGCCCCACAGGCACCTACTGTGCATGCAGGTTCAGGGACTATGTGCTCCAGCTGCCGACTGAACTTCTCTTTCGGTCTCTCCCCTTGCTCTCAAACAGGTTGCTCTCCCACAGATGCAGCCCCCCCCCGCGTCCCTTTCCACACTGGCCAGAAGAGAGGCCCACCTCCTGGCCAGCACCACAACCACGTTGGCGGGGGGGGGGATTTCTATCTCTTTCACCATTTTCCAACCACAGATTCTCTGCATCAGTTTGCTATTTCTCTCTTTTTTTAAAAAAAAGAGTCCTCGTGGCAATTCACCAGCGTTGTTGTGTGAATTTCTTCTGACGTACTCATTTTTGCAGAGTGGTTAAGGCTCCTCCTGCAGCTCCTGCGGACCCTGATTGGATCTTTTGGCTGGGAAGGTCCAGGGAGAGTCATTAATTGCTGTGGCTGATTGGTCAGAGAGCAGCTCTGTGGAGTTTGCCGTGTGGCTTTGAGTCCTGGGAGTTTCTTGACTTTGGACCCCAATGTGCCTCGCCCCGCCTGCCCAAAGCATGCAAGAGGTGACTGGCAGCATGCTGGCCCCTTCGATGCCCAATGGAGTGAACTACTGGAGGTTGGAGTAGAGGTGCTCTGGTGATGCAGAGATGTGTACGGGGAAATGCCCCTATTATCACAACATCCCAGGGTCCCTCCGTGCTAATTAACAGCAATTTGCATTTAGCTTCATAACTTGTTTAGCTTATCACTTATTTTAATTGTTATTGGAATGTTTTAAATAGCCAAATATGCTGCAAAAGTATTCCCCTACATCTTGCAATGATCTTAAACCATAGGATAGCCAAAGGTTTCTCCTGCCTTGCAGAACTGTGCAGAAAGGGGAATTAACCAAGTCCCTCACTTTCTTCCATCCTTGCACAGCAAACAAAATTCCCTCCTTTAAGACAACTGTTAAAGGTATTTTGTTGTTCAGTCGTGTCCGACTCTTCGTGACCCCATGGACCAGAGCACGCCAGGCACGCCTATCCTTCACTGCCTCTCGCAGTTTGGCCAAACTCATGTTAGTAGCTTCGAGAACACTGTCCAACCATCTCATCCTCTGTCGTCCCCTTCTCCTTGTGCCCTCCATCTTTCCCAACATCAGGGTCTTTTCTAGGGAGTCGTCTCTTCTCATGAGGTGGCCAAAGTACTGGAGCCTCAACTTCAGGTATAGCCTAGAGCTCAGTTCTGTTCAGGCATTCAGTGTGCATGGGTACCAAATGTCCGATAGGGTCAATTGGAAACCCATAGGGTTAGCCAACCCCCTCAACAACAGGGAGCATCCTGTCTGCTGCTGCCACCCCAGGTGGCCCGTGGTTGGCATCCATCCAAAGATGACTGCTTCTGCATTCATAGGATTTCCTTCGCAGAGATGAGAGCACTGAATGAGCAGAGATTCCTGCCCCCTGTGTTCACTGATACGGGATGCCTGGTCTCCCTGCTGTATAAGCTCCTGGTTATCACTTTGTAGCCATCCCTTAAACAGCAACTTGGTCTCCTCCAATTAGCCATCCCCAAGCCTCAGCTTTTAAATATTTGTTTTCTTGTGCTGCGGGGAGGAAAGACTGCCTTGAAGACACCTCGGTGTCTTGTATGGATTATTAATATTATTAATTATAAATTAAACACCAAGCAATCAAGGAGGTAGTTGTTGCCATTATCTTTTCCAATTTCTCACCATAAATAATAAAAAATTAGAATATGGAAAACAACAGAGCCTTTTACACATGCTGTTGGTTCCTTGGAGTTAAAAGCTTTCCAGAAACAGATTCAGGAGCTGCACAGCTTTCTCCTGACATCAGCCTTTGAATCGTCACAAAGCTTCTTCCCTGGTTTTTCCAGCCTTCAAAATTATCCTCGTTTGCTTAGGTCTTTCAGAACAGTAAACGGGACCCAGGGCTTGGCGTTGCAAGAGATATAAATCATACTTGAATAGATTTTGAGAACCTAAAAAATGCCAATGAATTCATGGAAGAGGAGTCTAATCTGTGACATTTTAATGTATTTTAATATTTGTTGGAAGCCGCCCAGAGTGGCTGGGTAAACCCAGCCAGATGGGCGGGGTACAAATAAATATTATTATTATTATTATTATTATTATTATTATTATTATTATTATTATTACCAATGGCAACTAGTTATATAAAGGTAAAGGTACCCCTGACCATTAGGTCCAGTCGCGGACGACTCTGGGGTTGCGGCGCTCATCTCGCTCTATAGGCCGAGGGAGCCGGCGTTTGTCCGCAGACAGCTTCCGGGTCATGTGGCCAGCATGACTAAGCCACTTCTGGCGAACCAGAGCAGCACACGGAAACACCGTTTACCTTCCCACCGGAGCGGTACCTAATTATCTACTTGCACTTTGACGTGCTTTCAATCTGCTAGTTTGGCAAGAACCTAGTTATATAGGAACTAGTTATATAGGCAACTTCCAATTTCAGAAGCAACATGACTTGGGGAGATCAACTCTATATTCCCATTACCGCCAAGTTTAGCACCACTCTCCCAACTGAGTGTTGGCCACAACCTATTGAACCCAGCATGGGAGGCTAAAAATAACAGGATGAAAATACAAATCCAGCAGAAAAAAGCATTGGACGCTGGACAAGGTTGGCTGTACCCTACAGTAACTAATTAAGGATAAAGCCCACAGTTGCTCTGTCTGCGTGGACATATGGAGACAGCAGCCACCAATAATGTTCTGTACACACACACCCAGCATGTATTCAGTGTCAACTCATTCAGTGTCCAATAGCTACAGTGGCATAGTCCACTAGATAAGCTGGAGGCAGGAGTTCAAGCACCACCAGGGGGAAAGGTGGAACCCCCCCCCCGCCTTTTCCATATCAACAAGCTCCTATGCTCAAACACTGCAGACACCACAGTAAAAGGTAAAGGGACCCCAGACCGTTAGGTCCAGTCACGGATGAAATTGGGGTTGTGGCACTCATCTCGCTTTATTGGCCGAGGGAGCCGGCGTACAGCTTCCGGGTCATGTGGCCAGCATGACTAAGCCGCTTCTGGCGAACCAGAGCAGCGCACGGAAACACTGTTTACCTTCCTGCCGGAGCGGTACCTATTTATCTACTTGCACTTTGATGTGCTTTTGAACTGCTAGGTTGGCAGGAGCAGGGACCGAGCAACGGGAGTTCACCCCGTCGCAGGGATTAGAACCGCCAACCTTCTGATCGGCAAGCCCTAGACTCTGTGGTTAAGACCACAGTGCCACCCGCCACACCACAGAGCAGCACCCTAACCACGAAGCCACAGCTGCAGATGGCCAACCCCCCAGTCCCAACAAAGATCCCACAAGCTTAGGGGGGATTGGAGGAACCTGGCTCTGGTGAGAAGGAAACATGCATGTGAAAGACTCCTGGTTTGTCTCTGAGGCACAACGACATACGGGGCATGGGGCTCACACTTCAGCCAATCGGCAGGAGCCCTGCAGAAACCAAAAGCCTGGCTCCTTCATGGGTCAACCAGCTCTTTTGGCTGGCCCCTCATTGTAGCCTGATAGGACTCTGCATTCTTCCCTTCCGGCCAATTGTCCCTCCCATGTCCACCTTCCTATCTCTCACACCATGAACCAAAAACAAACCCCTGTGTTGCAATAAGAACCAAGCACAACAATACAAGCACAACATGTAGGCTAATAATTAGTAGAGGATATATAATAGAATAATGTTATCATTCAAATTATAGGAATAAGCCAATCAAAATTCCTATGTACAATATAACAATGCGTATGCAGGTAGTTATGTTTATATTTATATGCTTATATGGGCTTATAGCCGCAATAAATAAATCTATCTATCTATGCAGGTAGCTCAGGTCTAAACCACAGAGCCTAGGGCTTGCCGATTAGAAGGTTGGCGGTTCGAATCCCCATGACGTCGTGAGCTCCCGTTGTTTGGTCCCAGCTCCTGCCAACCTAGCAGTTCGAAAGCACATCAAAGTGCAAGTAGATAAATAGGTACCGCTCCAGCGGGAAGGTAAACAGCATTTCCGTGCACTGCTCTGGTTCGCCAGAAGCGGCTTAGTCATGCTGGCCACATGACCCGGAAGCTGTACGCCGGCTCCCTCGGCCAGTAAAGCGAGATGAGCGCCACAACCCCAGAGTTGTCGCGACTGGACCTAACGGTCAGGGGTACCTTTACCTTTACCTTTATGCAGGTAGCTCAGTTTTGTTATCATTCATTGGTTGTATGCCTTGTATTTTATTTCCAGCTGATGAAGACTATTACGAAACAGTAGTATCATTCCGGAGACACTGTCCTTTTGAGGCTTCTGAGACGTCTTCTGTTGAAACCTTTGAAAGACTATTGTGAGACTGTCCTTAGGCATCTGTTTTGAACACACGGCCTGACAGTCCTCGCTACCACTCTGTTATATTGTACATATGAACTTTGATTGGCTCATTCCTGTAATTTGAATGATATAATTATTCTATTATATATTCTCTACTAACTATTATCCTACGGGTTGTGTTTGTATTGTTGTGATTATCTCTCACACCTTGGCAGTATCCCTCATGGGTATCATGAGAAGTCTGTTCCCTCACAACCTTGGGAACCCGAGTGAATCTCTTCCTGAGGCAGCTGAGGTGGGCAAGGGGCCCTGCCCACCACTCCCCATCAATAAAGTTAAAAACTTGAGTGGAAAGCACCAGGGATGGAGCAGATCCTAAAACCGCAAAACCCACATGTAGGGTTGCCAGCCAGTCCCTCCTGCAGGGCTCCTATGACTTGGGGGGTGTCCAGACCGACATCAGGATAGCAAATGGAGCCCTCCTTATGCCACCAGTTCAATAAAAGGAGATCAGCACATGTTGCAGTAATATCCATCATGGGGAATGTAGGAGTTTGCATGAAGCAACCTCCACAGCAGGATACCAGGAGCATCATGGTCACCACAGAATGGATCCTGTCAGGGGCGTAGCAAGGGGGGTGTAGGGGGCGGTCTGCCCCACGTTCCATAATGGAGGGGGTGACAAATTATCAAGGAACAATTACTGCCCTACTAGGGCGGTTCATAAAAAACTTTTTTTAAAATGCCTGCTCCAAAGGTCTTATCTTACTATACTAGGGATTATATAGCTATATATGAAATTTCATGCATATCGGTTAATATCTTGACCCTCCTCCACCAAAATAGCTGTTTACTTGGCTGTTTTCCTATGTCGTGAAGGCTGAAATTTCAGTTCAGTGGAGCACTTACTGTTCCCAACCCTAACCCTGTGGAAAGCCATCTAATTAGACTTTAATTTGATTTTGAGATGTTTTTAGGAGGTAATTTAATTATTGTTTGATTTTATACCAATGTTATGTATCTGATGTTAGCCACCCTGAGCCCGACTTCGGCCGGGGAGGGCGGGATATAAATAAAAGTTTTATTATTATTATTACTTGTTATTATTCCTTTGTAAGAAAATATGAAATAACGTAAAACCATTTTTGCAGGAGGGGGGAATCAATTGGGGGGGGTGACAATAAATTTTCCGCATCGGGTACCACCTGACCTTCCTACGCCTCTGGATCCTGTGCCAGCTGGAGGGCATCAACGGAAAGGAAGGAAAGGCACAGAGGAAGAGCAATGAGCACATGGCCCCTTGACCTGCATGCACAGAAACCATTTGGGCAGCAGTGGTGCACCTGCGTGCAATGCGCAGTGCCCCGGGCTCTCTTAGGTCCTGGCACTGGGGAAGGAGGAGGCTAGAGTGACTGCGAGTATACTCACCCCTTCCATTTTTTCTTCTGGTAACAAACACTGTGGTGACAGGTTGCTCCCCTCCGTGCTTTTGGGGTGTGGTTCTGCAAGGAAAAACCGCTCATGAGTCGCAATGGTTGGCGTGGAGTGCCTGGCCTTGGCCAACCCAGAGATGACCTGCACATGGGGATGGTTCCAGTGTTTGGAGAGAGGACAGGAGTGTTAGAGCAATGCAAGTTCAGACAAGACATATATATGCACACAGCAAAAGTGGTAGTGGCTGTGGAGAGACATAAGATTGAGTCTTTTTTGCGGGGATTCTTCAGCTGGAGCCTCCTGCGCACAGGACAGGGTCAACTGCGTGCAGGATACCAGTTGCTGGGGGATCTGTGGCCAGCGCCTCACGTGCGCCCTTGCACGGAGCACTGGCCAAGCCTGCGGACGGGACGGCCGGTAATTCTGGAGCCCAGGTCACACTGCCGTGAAGAAGATTGTCCGCCGGCCTGAATCTGAAGGATGAGTGAGTTGAAGGAATGAATGCCTCGTAGATGGATCTGCAGGCACTTGCGACCTCCTAAGCTGTTCCCAAAAGTAAAGCACCAAAATAAAGGTGGCCAAAACGGCGGCCAAATAATGAACTGGCAAACGGCAGAATTTAAACTAAAATAAAATAAAGACAACGACCATGGTCTCTTTTAAGATGGCTTTGGCTGACCCATGCGGGCTGTACCGATCTCTCTGTACCTTGCCACGCAACCTTCTCTCTGGGCTTGTCCGTTCCACGCTAGCTAGTTCTCTCTAGTTCTACGTTGACTCTTCGTTGATTCTACCAATTCTCTCACCCAGCACGGGGAGCCGCAGCCTTTTATTGACAAGAACAAACAACGTCATGATCAACACTTTTACCAATCAGAACACTGTTGCTGCCCTTGAAAAGGGCAGGAAGCAGATTAACTGACCACTAAACAGTTTAAACTTGGAGCCAAAAAGTCCCGGCGGAGCGATCCCAGCGGCAAGTCGCCTACTGGATCCTCCTTTCACTTTCACTTTATCGTGGAAGTATACATCAAATAGTGCATAAATAATAATAAAACAGATATAAACGACCGTAGGTGCAAGTGCACCCATGAAGTGTATTCCCACACTTTTTAAAGAAAACAACAGCAACCAGGAGCAGTGATAGAAAGGCTAAGACTCCGTGTGAGGCAAGGCAAATGCGAGCAGAGTTTCTTAATCTTTAAACATTTCGCAGAAGAGCAAATTTTGGTAGATGCAGCCCTGCAAAGGCAAGGTAAGATATTCCTGCTCAAAATTTCCTGATATTAACCAGCCCCCTCTGATGTTTCAGGCTGCACCTGAGGAGCACACCTGTTGCTGCTTTTGATAAGGCTAGTGAGCTTCCACATGGAGGAGCTTCCACACACCTTTAAGCTGCAACCAAATGTCACCCATTTTTGAGGCGAAATGTCTGAGGAATATTGAGGAAAGAAGAGTTTCGGTAAGACTAGCAAAATAGCTCTGGCGGTGGGAGTTCTAGGCATCCAGTTAGCCAGTTGCTAAGATTGACTTTTTAATCAGACATATCCTGGTTCATTCATAACTGCTTAATTAATTAACCAGATCCCAGATAAGTTTAAGTAAGCCAATGGTCATTCCACTGGTTCTACTTACAGAATTTTTATGAGTCACTCTGTAGCCAGATGGTTCGGAAGCCCCATTGACTCTTCCAAAACGTACAGAGCGCTGATTTTGAGGGACGGTGAGGTATTTTTTGCTGTTTTTTGAAGCGGAGATCCGGGTGACTTTTCTGTTGTAGGCAGGGTGTGGGGGCGTTAAAGGCATATCTGAGGAGCAAAGGTCAAGAAGAGGAATAATTCTGTAATACCATATATACTTGAGTATAAGCCTAGTTTTTCAGCACACTTTTTGTGCTTTAAAAGCTGCCCTCGGCTTATACTCAAGTCAACCATTCCTTAAGAAGTGTACAAGAACGGTGGTTCTTTACTCTCCCCAGGCAGCTTGTTCCATTCCTGAACTGCTCACATAAATGCAAACTTTAGACCCCAGAAGGCAGAAAGCCTATCAGTTAAGGAAGTATTAAAACCCCACAGGTGCTCACTTTCCCTGGCTCCTGCTTAAACAGGACAGGATCCCAGCCTTCTCTGTATAACACAAGGGAACATTGCGCTGTGAGTTAAACCACAGAGCCCTAGGGCTTGCTGATCAGAAGACGGGGTGAGCTCCACAGCAGCAAAGGAGGAAGAGGAAGAGGAAGGAGCAGCCCAAAGGGCTGCTTTGGGCTGCTCGTTCCTCCTCTACCACAGTGGCAAAGGTGAACCGGCTTATACTTGAGTCAATAAGCTTTCCCACATTTTTGTAGGGAAATTAGGTGCCTCGGCTTATATTTGGGTCGACTTATACTCGAGTATATACGGTATTTAAATCAGCTGAATAATCCACTACTTACTTAGTACTTGATTCATAGTAGCATGTGTGAATTGCGAATGTCCTATGTGAATGTCTGGAGGCGGTTGGAGGTTGGATGGCGGTTAATGGATTGTGATTGAACCCTCACAAGACAGAACTACTGTTTCTGGGCGGAAAGGGGGAGGGCAGGTGTGGGGGACTCCCCAGTCCTGAAAGGGGTAACAGTGTCATGGCTTGCATTTTTTATGGCACAGAAAGTATTGGTTCAAATTGTGGAGATCTTTTTCTATTCTACTCGATTCAAGAAGGTTCTGGAACTTTCAATGTTTGATACAAGCTGGTGCAAGCTGGAAGTTTCTAGCTGGCAAGTAAGCTTCCTTTGTGCTGAGAGCAGGTGTTGTTTTGGTTTAAGATGGTTCAAACTGGTTCTATTATCTCTCTCAAGGTCATGCTAACTATAAAAAAACAGGCCAGAAGGAGCCTAGTTTCACTTTCTCTTTCTTTCTTGGTTCTCGCTACTTCATCCCTGTGTGGTGATCTGTACATAGCATGTTTAAGTGCTAAGGTTTTAGTCTTATTGTAAGTTTAAGTTAAGGTTTCGCTGCAACTTAAGGACTGTGCCAATCCCAAAGAGTTGGATTTGTGACCGTTACGGTCATTTGCCTTCAGTAAATAATTAGTGGATGAAGCTAATTGCCTGAAGGAGCGTCTCTACCCCCATCATTCAGCCCAGACATGGAGGTCCAACTTTGAGGGTCTTCTGATGGTCCCCTCACTGTGAGATATGAAGCTACAAGGAACCAGGCAGAGGACCTTCTTGGTGGTGGCACCTGCCCTGTGGAATGCCCTCCCTTCAGATGTCAAACAGATAAACAGGCAGCCCTGTTCAGTGAAGTTTTTAGTGTGTGATGCTTTTGTGTTTTTAATATTTTGTTGGGGGCCCCCCAGAGTGGCGGGGGCAACCAAGTCAGATGGACGGCATATAAATAATAAAAAATATTATAATTATTTATTACACTGATATGAAAGTTCTGCATGAAGTGTTTCATCAGAACCAAAGTAGATCTGATGGGGTAGGCACCGTTCTTATTTGTACTGTATGTCAGCCCCACTCAAATAAAAAAAGGGGGGTTGGAATTGAGGTCCCAGTTTAACAATACAGTGAGGCCCAAAGCCTGATCCTCTGTCCAGCTCTGTCCAAGAGCCATACTGAGACAAAAGGTCTCAGCAAACACCTTAGGGGAAATAAGGCAGGGGAGGAAGACCATGCTCATTGTAGCAGGCTAATGGTTTTGCCCGTTCAAATGGATTTCAACGCTGCTAGTTTTAATTGGCATCCTATTCCCACTGGGACTCAGATTGGCAGGCCCTTCCCAGCGGCGGAGCAAGCCAATTTTGCGTCTGGGGTGGGGAATGTGCCCTGCACCAGGGGATGGGGCAAGCTGGGGCAGGCCGCTCCGTGGGCCCTCCAAGGAGTCTGCCTGCCTCCTCCCACTCAACCGCCCTACAGCTGAGGGGGAGGCAATGGGCGGGCCGTTTGGGAAGCACGGAGCCTGCGGGTGTTCAAGCCAAAGCGTCACTCCCAGAAAAGACACGTGGCTTGGGTGCATTGCAGGGCCCATGGTGAGTGCCGCTCACCATTTTGCCTCCCCCCCCCACTGGGGACACCCGGGGCGATCCGCACCCTTCCTACACCCCTGGCCCTTCCCTGTTGTGGTGGCCAGCAGAGGCGGATTTAGGGGAGCACTACTGGTTGAGTCAGGATGCGGGTGGCACTGTGGTCTAAACCACTGAGCCTAGGGCTTGCCGATCAGAAGGTCGGCGGTTCGAATCCCCGCAACGGGGTGAGCTCCTGTTGCTCAGTCCCTGCTCCTGCCAACCTAGCAGTCGAAAGCACGCAAAGTGCAAGTAGATAAATAGGTACCGCTCCGGCAGGAAGGTAAACAGGGTTTCCGTGCGCTGCTCTGGTTTGCCAGAAGCGGCATAGTCATGTTGGCCACATGACCTGGAAACTGTACGCTGGCTCCCTTGGCCAGTAAAGCGAGGTGAGCGTCACAATCCCAGAGTTGTCCGCGACTGGACCGCGACTTTACTGGTTCATTTGCACTGGGCGTGGGCGTGGAGCCTTGGGGGTGCCTCCGGAGATGGTGCAGCTATGATTTAGAATGGAGTGTGAGAGGTGGGAGGCACCAGATTTTGGTGCCGCACCGAAAGGTGTCGCTGAAATTTGAGACCCCATGGTCCGCCACTGCAGCCAGGTTGCAGAATGCCCTCCTTTGAGAGGCCTGACCGACCCTCTCTCTGCTGCTAAGATCCTCTTATCCCAGTCTAACTTCCCATTTCCCACTGTTTTGGTGTTTCTGCTGTAGCCTGTGAAATACGCAGGCTAGGGCATGCCTAAGCCCATTGAAAACTCCCCAGTTCTGCGTAGGACAGCAACCTGTGAATATGACCTTAGAATCCACAAATATGGGAAAATATGCAGATAATAATACACAAATGATCACCCCCTGCCCGAATTTGGTGCTTTTTTCTAGCTTTTCCATATAGATTATGTTGCCTGTGCTAATTTATATTTTCCCAGTAAAAAAAACAACAACTTAAAACTAGATACAAGAAGACCTTTTTCCTGGACCCTGTTAGGATGGATAGATAAAAGCTTTATTCGCATAGCCAACAGCCATAGCAACAACAGACATCCAATATACAAGTAAAAACAACAATGGATAAAAAAAACGAACATATATCTATGATTATCGTTCAGATAGTGGCTCTTGGTCTCATTGCACCCTCGATGAATCTAGCAACTATGAAAGAAAGAACAACGTGGCCGCAGGTGGGCGGCCTGGGGTAGTAAGTAGGAGTGGTGTGATAAATTCGGATCTCCAATCTTTATAGAGGGAGCATGACAAGAGGACATGAGCCACTGTTTCCAAGTTGCCATTTCCACAACTTTTCGATTGGAATCTTTTGAAATCTGCCCTCCAGTACGGCAGAGGGCAACACGTCCAGTCTAGCTAGAGTAAAGGCACGTCTGAATTTTGAGTTGTTTAATTTGTACAAGTAAGGTTCCAAAGAGTCAAACTGGGAAGGGGGAAAGAGGGCACCCTGTTAGGACTGAAAGCATAATTAAGAAAACCAGTCAAATACCATTCTGAAGTCACCTCCGTTCCTTCCCCTCCGTGAGTTCGCCTCCTAGTGTCAAATTAACAGCGAAGCCAAGGGTAACCTTACCGTGGGCTTCCATATTTCAGCAAGGGCTTAGAGTTGCCTAGAAGTTGCCTGGACACTAAGAGGAGGCGTCTGCGTTGGTCTCACGCTGGGGGTATCATTGATGAGCCGCTATTTCCATCCTAGCCTGTGCTTTCTGAAAGTCAGCCACGAGCCGAAGCAAATTAGCCAGATCTTCTGTTTCAATAATCGCCATCTAAGCAAAGAGCAGAAATAACCAGGCGCTGACGCTCGGGAGTATCTCCTAGGTGGGAAGCAGGCATCTCTGCCTCCAGCTGCGCAGGCTGCCAAAAGCAAGAGCACAAACAGCAAGGGATAAGAAAAAAGAAAGATCCAGGGCAAAGCCAGTGTCTTAAGTTAGAATCCGCTCTGCTCAAAAGCCAAAGGGAGCAGCTGCTTGTGTCGGTGAGGATTAGGCAAAGAATCCTAGCTTATTACTGCTGGGGAAAAAGCCGCAGTTCATCTGAAAGAGTGGACAATGCTACCTGGCAGGAGGTAAGTGTGGCAGACTTTTTAAATGCCTTTCACCTCAGCTTGCTCATGTTACCATACTACCTGGATGCTGCATGCTCATTTCGACATGAAATATTCAAGGGATTATCTTGTAATCAATGGTATAATCAGAGCAAGGCCATCAGGTCCTACTTAGGCTCCAACCCGTAGGCAAAAAAGCAGGTCCTTCTCTGTGCTTGAGCTCTTACTGGTAAAAGTTTTCTTGAGTGGAGGAACGGAAATGTTGGAGGTGTGCATCCCCGGGGAAACGTTCCTTTTAGCCTTTGGTATCCCAAATGATTTTTGTTTTGTCTTCTGTAGCCTAGACAATTTTGTACCGCAACATCTCTCACATGAGAGGAAGAGAAAATTAGACTGCCTGTCTCCTTAAAGCAGAAAAAGACAGAAAGTTGCAAAAGATTTGCCTCTCAGAAACGCTGACCATGTGTTCTTTAATGATGGGATAGAATAAAGCCCGGGGATTAACTGTAGTCAGTGTGGTATTAATTAGTTCACATCAGCAAGAGTTTCTCCCTTCTTCAACTAGCAATAATCTAAAAAGACACTTGCGGCTTCTTATTGGTTTAGGAAATGAGACAGAGCCACAGGGAACCAATCCACATTAGATTAGTATTCCAAAAAGATCACTGACCTCTTTACTAGGAAACAGATTAGTGGTGAAAGGGTTGTGCAAAATATGCACATTGATTTTCATGGGCGTTTCCTCCTTCGCTTGCCATGGCATTGCATGTTCGGGACACTTGTCAAATAAATACATATATATATATATATATAAAATTAGATGTCTATACTACCCTTCATCCGAGGATCAAAGGGCACTTTACAATTTAAAAACATAGAAATGCATACCATAAAGGAAAAGGGACCCCTGACCATTAGGTCCAGTCGTGTCTGACTCTGGGGTTGCGGTGCTCATCTCGCTTTATTGGCCGAGGGAGCCGGCATACAGCTTCTGGGTCATGTGGCCAGCATGACTAAGCCGCTTCTGGCGAAACCAGAGCAGCGCACGGAAACGGAAACGCCGTTTACCTTCCCGCGAGCGGTACCTATTTATCTACTTGCACTTTGATGCTTTCGAACTGCTAGGTTGGCAGGAGCTGGGACCAAGCAACAGGAGCTCACCCCGTCGCGGGGATTCAAACCGCCGACCTTCTGATCCGCAAGCCCTAGGCTCTGTGGTTTAACCCACAGCGCCACCCGCACCACAATGCATACTGTAGTAACAAACAAAATCAATACTCTCTCTCACACACAGTTTAAAAGCCCATGCATTGTTTATTTATGTTGAGTGGCTGGTAAATCTGGGGTGAGTTAAGAATGGTTGCAGGGTACAGGTGCTAAGTTCTCATCTCAGATAGTCAACATTGTGCCCTCCTGATGTTGTGGAGTTGCAGTTCCTATCATCCCTGATCATTGGCCATGTTGGCTGGGTTGAAGAGCGCCAGAGTCCAACAACATCTGGGGGAAAAAAAATCCTTCCAGTAGCACCTTAGAGACCAACTAAGTTTGTTCTTGGTATGAGCTTGTACCAAGAACAAACTAGTTGGTCTCTAAGGTGCTACTGGAAAGAATTTTTTTATTGTTTTGACTATGGGAGACCAACAAGGCTACCTACCTGTAACTGGAACATCTGGGGGAGACTGCTTTGACTACAACTGAACTAGAACGAGTCAGGCCAGAGGCTGCTGTACAAAAACCTTTCCTAACTTTTGCTTTTCATTTAGTAGCAATCCAGGCAGCCCCCAAACTCACGAGCCTATTAATTCCTCTGCCACCCTGGCAGCATTCTGTGACTCCATGCGCTCTTTATTGTGTTGGTTGATAGGCATAATACCACTAAACTGTTGACAGCGTGCGACTCTGCCTGGTCTGCAGTCATTGCTGTGTCTCTGTGCAGACTGATACCTGCCTTTTCTAGTGCTACCGGTAAAATGTGTCCCAGTTGTTGTAACGTGGGGGTCGTGATTCAGCAAGTGATTTCAGCTCTGACATAGCAGGCAGAAGACAGCTTCTTCATGTAACACTCTTTATTCAGACAAACAAGACTGGGGAACTGAGGAGAGGGATGCTACATTTATAGGGACAGAAAGACTGGCTAGAAAGGATACATTTTGGAGGGAACAATCTCAAGCAATCACAAAGCTGCCTTTTGGTGGGAACCAATAAGACTGAGGATCCAAATGCAGCAACTTGAATGAACCAATAGTAGCTGTTCCTTCTGGAACAGGAAGGCAGTTACTTTCCCCTAATGTGAATACAGACAATAGTAATACATATATTATAACCCTTGAATCAATACACAACACCATTATTCTAAACTGAAATGTTGTGGCAGTGGCTGGGACTACATTGCCTTACCTTTTGTTTTGAGCATCACCAGAAACTACAGATGGCCTAGGTTATTCATGTTCTAGTTATTTCCTGGTCACTGTGGTGTATTTTAAATAGTGCTTCTCTTGAAGGCAGTTTTGAAGCTTCACTTAGCCGCCAACATCAACAACAGCAATAATTTATTATTATTTATATCCCGTCCATCTGACTGGGTTTCCCCAGCCACTCTGGGTGGCTTCCAACAAAATATTAAAATACAGTAGTCCGTCAAACATTAAAAGCTACCCTTAACAGGGCTACTCTTCTAAAAGTCTGGTAGTTGTTTTTCTCTTTGACATCTGGTGGGAGGGCGTTCCACAGGGTGGGTGCCACTACCGAGAAGGCCCTCTGCCTGGTTCCCTGTAACCTCACTTCTCGCAGGGAGGGAACCGCCAGAAGGCCCTCAGCGCTGGACCTCAGAACAATGGGGGTGGAGATGCTCCTTCAGGTATACTGGGCCGAGGCCATTCAGGGCTTTAAAGGTCAGCACCAACACTTTGAATTGTGCCCAGAAACGTACTGGGAGCCAATGTGGTAGGTCTCTCTAGACTGGTGTTATGTGGTCTCGGCGGCCACTCCCAATCATATTACTTTGCGTATCAGTCACGAAGCACCGCCTTATGCCATTTGTCATGGTCATTGCATGCCCAAGGTCCGCACCCCGCCACCTACGCTAACTGGATATGAATGATTGATACAACACACTTAGATTGTATCGAATAAGGCCACAGCTTTATTGACAACAGATGTGAGAGGTTTGGCAAAGGCCAAAGGGTCAACCCAGCAGCAAGGGATTCCTATGAGAAGGAGGCATGATGCTCTGACCGGGTCCTATAGTCCTCCCCCCTCCTTCCCAAAGCTAGGTGCCTCCTGGCAGTACGTGGACGGAGGGCACCAAATTTTGGCCTCACACAGGGTGCCATGGTACCCAAGTCCACCACTGAGAACCATACAGATAATTTCAATATCAACTCCCCTAGATGCAACATTTACAGGAATAATGGGAAGTAATTATCTCGAATGTTACATTGCACTTATGACTAAACTGAAGGGCTGCCCAAACTGCTTTTCTTTATTTTAGGTTGATTATGTAAACTAAAACACCTCTCTTGAATTCAGCCAGCAACTCTGTTGAATCAATAGCTCCTCTTTGCACCCCTTTCCAAGGTCAGCTCCTCCCATTTTAGCCAAAGATTTAACATCAAATATGAATTTAACTGCACCATTTGCTTAAATCTGTCACCTTTTGTACCATCCACAGGAAACAATACCGTGAAAGAATGATATGTGAGGTTTGTCTTTCGGATCGAGAAGTTTGATCCGAGGAAAGTCTGTACTTCTTTCTTACATGCTGCCATGGGAACGTTTCTGCTGAGATAAAGCAGGCAAGCGATGTTTTGTGGGATATTTTGGATTGCCATTTTGCCCCCCACCCCCACACCAAAATCCACCATTGCCTGCACATAAGGCTTTATGTCTGCTTTCACCCACAGCACCAATTACTGACTACTTCCCAAAAGTGGTTAAGAGCGGTGGACTCGTAATCTGGGGAACCGGGTTTGCGTCTCCGCTCCTCCACATGCAGCTGCTGGGTGACCTTGGGCTAGTCACACTTCTCTGAAGTCTCTCAGCCCCACTCACCTCACAGAGTGTTTGTTGTGGGGGAGGAAGGGAAAGGAGAATGTGAGCCGCTTTGAGACTCCTTCGGGTAGTGATAAAGCGGGATATCAAATATCAAATCCAAAACACCCCTCCAAAACAGGAATTGTTATTTACTTCATCTAGTTGAGGCTAACATCTTTGTAACCAGTTCAAAATCTTCTTAAGAACCTAACTTTTAAATAGCCAAGCACAGCAGCTTACGGAATATGCAGTAGACCATTCTTTGTCCACTGACACATCCCTTTGGCAGAGCCTGAGACTTCCAACTTTTATATTCCTGGAGATTGTAAATTTATTTCAGGTGGTTTGAGTTAGAGTCAATTAACAAGGGAATAGGGATTCAGGTGGTGCTGTGGGTTAAACCACTGAGCCCAGGGCTTGCCGATCAGAAGGTCGGCAGTTTGAATCCCCGCAACAGGGTGAGCTCCTGTTGCTTGGTCCCAGCTCCTGCCACCCTAGCAGTTCAAAATCATGTCAAAGTGCAAGTAGATAAATAGGTGCCATTCCGGCGGGAAGGTAAACGGCGTTTCCGTGTGCTGCTCTGGTTCGCCAGAAGCGGCTTTGTCATGCTGGCCACATGACCCGGAAGCTGTCTGCGGATAAACACTGGTTCCCTCGGCCTATAGAGCGAGATGAGCGCTGCAACCCCAGAGTCGGACACGACTGGACCTAATGGTAAAGGGTCCCTTTACCTTTATCAGGGGAATAGATATTACCTTTTTATACAATTTTATACAATGAAGATGAATCTTCCTTTAGTTATCTTTTGTTGTTCAGTGGTGTCCAACTCTTCGTGACCCCATGGACCAGAGCACGCCAGGCACGCCTATCTTTCACTGCCTCCCGCAGTTTGGCCAAACTCATGCTAGTCGCTTCGAGAACACTGTCCAACCATCTCATCCTCTGTCGTCCCCTTCTCCTTGTGCCCTCCATCTTTCCCAACATCAGGGTCTTTTCCAGGGAGTCTTCTCTTCTCATGAGGTGGCCAAAGTACTGGAGCCTCAACTTCAGGATCTGATTTCTTTAAGGATGGATAAGTTTGATCTTTTTGCAGTCCTTCTCAGTGGTGCTTAAATTAATTAAAGCCAGTAACTTCAATCTTTGAAAGCAAGGGATGCCATTTACTTGTCAAAACTTTCAGTTTCGTAAGATTTTTGTATGCATTTAAGAAGATTAAAAAATTGGAATATAGAAAAGCTCAAACAATTATCTTCCAACAGATCCCCAATATAAAAACATTGTTGTTTATATTGACAAGATGAGATATCTCCCAGAAGATCTGGGGAGGAAAATCATTCATTTTTTTTATTTTTTTATTTTAAAGAAACTTCAGGCGTGGTGACAAACCAAGATTCAATCTGTTTTGCAGTTTCTGCCAAAATAAAGGATGCTGTCTTAAGTACACCAACAGATCTTCACGGGTGGGTGGAGAGATATTGTTACTCAACTTTGCGATCACGTCCTGCTTGCTTAGCAAAACCTCAGCCTCTCTTCTCTGCCTTTGGGAAATGCTGTGAGATGTTCCTATTCAAACTGGATTCTGGTGTCATAGAATCATAGAATCATAGAGTTAGAAGAGACCACAAGGGCCATCCAGTCCAACCCCCTGCCAAGCAGGAAACACCATCAAAGCATTCCTGACAGATGGCTGTCAAGCCTCCGCTTAAAGACCTCCAAAGAAGGAGACTCCACCACACTCCTTGGCAGCAAATTCCACTGTCGAACAGCTCTCACTGTCAGGAAGTTCTTCCTAATGTTTAGGTGGAATCTTCTTTCTTGTAGTTTGAATCCATTGCTCCGTGTCCGCTTCTCTGGAGCAGCAGAAAACAACCTTTCTCCCTCCTCTATATGACATCCTTTTGATATATTTGAACATGGCTATCATATCACCCCTTAACCTTCTCTTCTCCAGGCTAAACATACCCAGCTCCCTAAGCCGTTCCTCATAAGGCATCGTTTCCAGGCCTTTGACCATTTTGGTTGCCCTCTTCTGGACACGTTCCAGCTTGTCAGTATCCTTCTTGAACTGTGGTGCCCAGAACTGGACACAGTATTCCAGGTGAGGTCTGACCAGAGCAGAATATAGTGGTACTATTACTTCCCTTGATCTAGACGCTATACTCCTATTGATGCAGCCCAGAATTGCATTGGCTTTTTTAGCTGCTGCATCACACTGTTGACTCATGTCAAGTTTGTGGTCTACCAAGACTCCTAGATCCTTTTCACATGTACTGCTCTCAAGCCAGGTGTCACCCATCCTGTATTTGTGCCTTTCATTTTTTTTTGCCCAAGTGTAGTACTTTACATTTCTCCTTGTTAAAATTCATCTTGTTTGCTTTGGCCCAGTTGTCTAATCTGTTAAGGTCATTTTGAAGTGTGATCCTGTCCTCTGGGGTATTAGCCACCCCTCCCAATTTGGTGTCATCTGCAAACTTGATCAGGATGCCCTCAAGCCCATCATCCAAGTCATTGATGAAGATGTTGAATAAGACTGGGCCCAAGACAGAACCCTGTGGCACCCCACTAGTCACTTCTCTCCAGGATGAAGAAGAGCCATTGATGAGCACCCTTTGGGTCCAGGGATAGCACAGAATAACGGGTATATTGTTATTCACCCAAGACCTTGGGGTGGGTTGTTGTTGTTCAGTCGTTCAGTCATGTCCGACTCTTCGTGACCCCATGGACCAGAGCACGCCAGGCACGCCTATCCTTCACTGCCTCCCGCAGTTTGGCCAAACTCATGTTAGTAGCTTCAAGAACACTGTCCAACCATCTCATCCTCTGTCGTCCCCTTCTCCTTGTGCCCTCCATCTTTCCCAACATCAGGGTCTTTTCTAGGGAGTCTTCTCTTCTCATGAGGTGGCCAAAGTACTGGAGCCTCAACTTCAGGATCTGTCCTTCTAGTGAGCACTCAGGGCTGATTTCTTTGAGAATGGATAGGTTTGATCTTCTTGCAGTCCATGGGACTCTCAAGAGTCTCCTCCAGCACCATAATTCAAAAGCATCAATTCTTCGGCGATCAGTCTTCTTTATGGTCCAGCTCTCACTTCCGTACATTACTACTGGGAAAACCATAGCTTTAACTATACGGACCTTTGTCGGCAAGGTGATGTCTTTGCTTTTTAAGATGCCGGGGTGGGTTACATGTCCAATTAAATAAATGATAAATGTAGTCCAACTTTCAGTTGAGATGAATAGAGAAACACGGGTGTTTTTAGATTATATAAAGCATCCTAGTCCCAACTTCACTGGGCGTCTTTGTTTTCTTCCCAAGGCTAGGAGACTGGTGTTAGCTGATAATGCAGAGCTGTGACAAATAATGCCGTTATGCTAGATAGTGTTTCACGTACTGGAGGAGAATAGTGCTTGAAAGTCTTTAAAGTTGACTGAGAGATTACATGCAGTTAATAATTGAGGAGTTATATAAAACTTCTCCCTAAATCCATTTAATGTTCCTGTAATCCATCTTCTCTGGTGAGCTGCAATTAAATCAGTTCTTCTCCAGTTGGCTGAAATGGTTGGGGCAAGTTCAAAACATATTTAAATGCACAATATCAGTGGTGGCACCAGTGCTTTTTTCTGGGGAAAAATAGGTGCCGGTATGCAGCGGGTGGCGCTGTGGGTTAAACCACAGAACCTAGGGCTTGCCGATCAGAAGGTCGGCTGTTCGAATCCCTGCGACGGGGTGAGCTCCCGTTGCTCGGTCCCTGCTCCTGCCAACCTAGCAGTTCAAAAGCACGCAGTGCAAGTAGATAAATAGGTACCACTCCAGTGGGAAGTTACCGTATATTCTGGCGTATAAGACTACTTTTTAATCCAGGAAAATCTTCTCAAAAGTCAGGGGTCGTCTTATACGCCGGGTGGAGAATCTGCAGTCGAGTATATCTCAAACTCTATATTTTAACTGGAAAAGTTGGGGGTCGTCTTATATGCCCAGTCGTCTTACACGCCGGAATGTATGGTAAATGGCATTTCCGTGCGCTGCTCTGGTTCACCAGAAGTGGCTTAGTTATGCTGGCTGTATGCCGGCTCCCTTGGCCAGTAAAGCGAGATGAGCGCCGCAACCCCAGAGTCGTCCGTGACTGGACCTAACGGTCAGGGGTCCCTTTACCTTTTACTTACCATGAAGTTGTTACAGTAAGTGCCACACTTTTTAGCAACCCCCCAAAAGAGGTACCATGCAGAGGAAGAAGCACAGGTGGAAAAGTGAATAAGGGACCATGCTGAAGGAGAGGAATGGGTAGGGAAAGAAATTCCACCACAAGAAGGAATGGAAGGGCCCAAGATGGAGATTTTCAATGCCCTGCCCCTCCAACTCCCAGTCATCCCAACACCATCACAGGCGCTCTTGACATTGGCATGACTAAGCCGCTTCTGGTGAACCAGAGCAGCACATGGAAACACCATTTACCTTCCCGCTGGAGTGGTACCTATTTATCTACTTGCACTTTGACGTGCTTTTGAACTGCTAGGTGGGCAGGAGCAGGGACCGAGCAACAGGAGCTCACCCCGCCGCGGGGATTCGAACTGCCGACCTTCTGATCGGCAAGCCCTAGGCTCTTGTGGTTTAACCCGCAGCGCCACCCGCACCACAATGCATACCATAGTACGCTAAGATGGAGATTTTCAATGCCCTGCCCCTCCAACCCCCAGTCATGCCGACACCATCACAGGCGCTCTTGACATTGGCTGCAACCCACCAGCCAATCACACCACACCGCCAGGCGTATTTAAGCTCCGCATGGGCAAGCTGCAACTTAGCCCCGTACCAGCTGTGCTCTTATCTATGTATGCCACACATGATCCTGGCTGCATGGACATTAACAGGCAAAGGAGGACTCTGGCCCTAAATTGCCCTTTCCTTCACCAATTGTGCTTTGTAGGGCAATGGAGCACCAAGAACACATGAAGGTTGCCTTGCTGACTGTCAGGGAACTTGGGGCAAAAGCTGCCTCCAGAGTGAACTGGGAGTATTGGCCAGGGCAGAAGGGTCCTTGCAAAGTCTGGGGAAGGGGTCAGGAAACAGTGTTTAAAAACAAAGAGTCCAGTGAGCTGAAGGTTATTTATGAATAAGTTTCAAAGCACTGCACTGGTCCCAATGCAGACTTCTTCAGGGAGCCAACCAACACAGAAAGGGATTTGGGGGTTGTGGTGGGCAGCACAATGGGGGTTGTTAGGCATGGAATATTGAATACACCTGTCGGCATCATATTGGATGCTGGGTTGAAGCTTTTGCTGAGGTATCTACCAGAATCCCAATGTCTCTTTCTTGTCGTATTAGGGATAATTGCTTCAATGTCTCTTTACCCGTTGACACACACCTGCCATTTTAATTCCCATTCACCCAATTTGGATAGATCCTTTTGGATCCATTGGCTGGAATCCATAGGTTCAGGTCTTACCCCCAGGAGCAGGAGGGGGGAAAAGCTTGCTCCATCTTCCATGTATTTATGGTTCACTCTTTACACTGATCATCATTGTACTACAGAATTCAATAGTATGTTATCTATAAAACTTCTGTCTTCTCTCTCTCTCTCTCTCTCTCTCTCTCTCTCTCTCGTGTGTGTGTGTACATACTCTCCCTAAAAAGGCATTTCCGTGGTTAAGTGATCTAGGTGGGAACAACTATAGGACATTGTATGGGGGAAATGTACAGAGAGGGTCTTCCTCCCTCTCTCATAATACTAAAACCCGGGCCATCCAATGAAACCGTATGTTATAAGATACAGGAGAGATAAAATAAAGTACAGGAGAGATAAAATAAAGAGAGCCAGTGTGGTGTAGTGGTTAAGAGCGGTGGACTCGTAATCTGGGGAACCGGGTTTCGCGTCCCCGCTCCTCCACATGCAGCTGCTGGGTGACCTTGGGCTAGTCACACTTCTCTGAAGTCTCTCAGCCCCACTCACCTCACAGAGTGTTTGTTGTGGGGGAGGAAGGGAAAGGAGAATGTTAGCCGCTTTGAGACTCCTTCGGGTAGTGATAAAGCGGGATATCAAATCCAAACTCTTCTTCTTCTTCTTCTTCTTCTTCTTCTTCTTCTTCTTCTTCTTCTTCTTCTTCTTCTTCTTCTTCACACAGCACCTAGTGAAACAATAGAACTCACTCCCATAAAAATGTAGTGATGGCCTTTATAAGGGGATTGTTGCGGGTAAGGCTTTCAGTTTTACCTCCTGTGTTGGATGCAGTGGGTCTCTGAATGTAATTTGTTGGGAATCGCAAAGTGGAGAGACTTCTGTTTTGATCACATTCTGCTTGCAGGCTACCCCGAAGCATCCGGTTGGCCACTGTGAGAACAGGATGTTGCCCTGAATGGGCCTTTGGGCTCTTTTTTGAAATACAATTGCTATTGTGTTGTTGTTTTTAAGGAAGGAAAATACCTGAGAAAATACCTGTTCCTTATTATCAGCAAGAACCTTCCCACATGACTTGCTTATATAACTGTGTCGCCACCCACAGTTGCAAATGCAGTAGGGGAAAAAAAAAATCCTGGCTCTTGACCCAGGAACAGCAGCTCAAAGATTTCTTTCCACTAGAGACTCAACTCAAATGCACTCTCACTGCAAAACAGCAGGGAGCCGTAGAGTCCTTTTCATGCTCTTGCGGTTTGCTAAACTAGTTTATGTACACAGCGTTCAACCTGGCTGCAGGCCGATCTCGTTTCTCAATCTAATCTCTTGATCTCATGAAAGAGCCAACATTAGCAGCCCCGAGGGGGAGGGTCTGTTTCTGAGCCATCTAATCAAACCGTGTGCAACCGGCTTTATTAAATTAATAGATGCAGCAAAAGGAAGGAGCGTGGCCTGCACAGCACTGGACACTGGACACAAGCAATAATTTTTGAGAGAGAGAAAGGTAAGATAAATATCAAATGTGGTCAAAGTATAATGCTTCAAAGGCCTGGAGACTTCTTTGAGTGGAAGCGACAAGGAGATCAAAGACAAGTATGTCTACCATGGGCAATAGTGGTGCTGTCATACCACTTTAAATAACTCTAGCCCAAGACTTTGATTCCCACATTCCCACTACCGGAACAGTCAGAGCTGCGGCAAGAAAACAAATGGCATTAACAGCTATGGAAACTGTCCTCTGGGATGCTGGTGGATGCTCTTGGAAACCCGTGGTCTTCTCTGCTGGGAGCTTCTTGATGAGTGGACACCATTGGGCAATTAATGGCCTAATTCAGGTTCCTCATCTGGAAAATCTGTGCTGTCACTCTCAAGGTTGAAGTCTGCAATCTGCAGGCTGCAAGGAGGCTTTCCTCCGACCCCCAACTCACTCTAAACCAGGGGTAGGCAACCTAAGGCCCATGGGCCACAAGCTGCCCATGGGGGGTCGTTTAACCGGCCCACGAGCTGCCCCCGAACCGAGCCGCCCGCTTGGCGAGTCCCCGCGAGCGGCGCTAAACCGGCGCATGCTCAGATGCCAGAAATTATGTCTGTGCAGAAACAGATGCCGGAAATCGCAGGTGCGTGTACAATCCGGCCCGCGGAGGGATCTCCACTGGAGTGAACAGGCCCAAGGCGAGGTAAACCGTTGCCGGCGCCTGTTCTAAACAATACCTACGCTGGCTTGGATTGCGGGAAGGGTACTCACTTCCTCTGGGTAGAAGATCCTGGCTCAAGGCCATTATTTGACAGGCTTCTATTGGCAAGGTTTGAGCCCTGGTTCACAATGGGGTGTGGGTGTGTACACACATACACGTTTGTATGTGTGTCTCAGTTTAATAATATGTGGGTCTATGAGCATCAAGTATAGAATACTTATATCTGTTTGTAAGAATAGTAAGGGTTGAAGAAACCCAAGCAGAAGCCAGCTATCTCCCTCGGGAGGTTGTGGACTCTCCTTCCTTGGAGGTTTATAAGCAGAGGTTTCTGGATAGCCATCTGCCATGGAGGTTTTAGCTGAGATTCCTGAATTGCAGGCGGTTCTACTAGGTGACTCTTGGGGTGTCTTCCAACTCTACAAGTCTATGATTCTATGGAGTTATTCATATTAACTGTGAAAGCTAGGGTTGGTTTCGAATTTTCAGGATTATGCTCTCTCTCATTTATTTACCCAGTCAACAGTTTAATATTAAAATCTTCAAGCGGTTTACAAAATAAAAGCATATATTCAAGACTAGAATACAAACACAACAATAAAAAGTCAGAATCAAAATGCTAAACTAAATATTTAGCAGTGCAATCTAAAAAAAATAGCAGCCAGGAATACTTCCTGCTTAGTGTTAATGAGGAAGGGTGCCCCCTGGTGGGAAAGCTGCCCACTGCACTTGTGAGAGTGAATGTTTTCCTTTTCAGCTATGATAGCAGCGTGTCTTGATGAGGGTGGTTTAATGAATGTTTAAAGGTAAAGGTAAAGGACCCCTGACAGCTAAGTCCAGTCGCAGACGACTCTGCGGTTGCGGCGCTCATCTTGCTTTACAGGCCGAGGGAGCCGGCGTTTGTCCGCAGACAGTTTTTCCGGGTCATGTGGCCAGCATGACTAAGCCGCTTCTGGCGAAACCAGAGCAGCGCACAGAAACGCCGTTTACCTTCCCGCCGGAGCGGTACCTATTTATCTACTTGCACTTTGACATGCTTTTGAACTGCTAAGTGGGCAGGAGCAGGGACCAAGCAACGGGAGCTCACACCATCGTGGGGATTCGAACCACCAACCAGTTTCAAACAAAATCAACACTCTCTCTCTCTCTCTCTCAGTTTAAAAGGCCGCGTATTGTTTATTTATGTTGAGTGGCTGGTAAATCTGGGGTGAGTTAAGAATGGTTGCAGGGTACAGGTGCTAAGTTCTCATCTCAGATAGTCCACATTGTGCCCTCCTGATGTTGTGGAGTTGCAGTTCCTATCACCCCTGATCATTGGCTACAACTGAACTAGAACGGGTCAGGCCAGACGCTGTTGTACAAAAACCTTTCCTAACTTTTGCTTTCCATTTAGTAGCATCCAGCCAGGCCCCAAGCTCACAAGCTTATTAATTTCTCTGCCACCCTGAGATTTGAACCGCCGACCTTCTGATTGGCAAGCCCAAGAGACTCAGTGGTTTACACCACAGCTCCACCCATGTCCCTAATGGGTGTTGTGCTTGATCTGGAACTTAGGGGGACCACCAAGAGTAGCCTGCTAGTGGTGGTGTCACCATTCTGTGCCTGACAGATGAGCAGCTCAGCTTGAGCTGGCCACTGAAGTCTTGCCCTCCGGTCTTCCACAGTGGTAGGACAGCAGAGGATAGGGCAGAAGTTGCCTCTTTTGGCAAGCTACCTATGTTAACACTCTCTGCATCCTGCTACGAAAGACCCAAGTTCTGAAAGACAGTGCTGTGAACAGCTCCCCGCTTCGTTCTCTGCAAAAATCAGCTGGTAAGTAGCCAAATTATTGGTCTGCCTGGACTTTAACAGGGATTTAAGAAATTATCTTAGATTTCTATATCCTTAACAAGATGTCCCCTAAAAGACCACCTGCTGCTTCTTCCTCTGCCTCACCCTCCTCAATTTGCAATCAATCAATCAGTCTCGGCTGAGCAGGCAAGCATGGCCCTGGAGTCTTCTTCAGATGTTCTCAGAGAGATCTTGGGTCAGCTTCAACTTTTGAAGAGAACTTAAGAACCATTAGGGATAACTTCTCAGCACTTCAAGATGTTGCCCGTTTTAGAACGGACCTTTCTGGGATAAAAGAAGATTCAAAACAAACAAATGGAGGAGTCGGTTCTTGTGAAAAAACACCTGACTTTCCAAGAGACGATTTCTCGGGGAAGTTACAACATTCTGGACAAGAGGACAACATTCCTTGTGAGCCAGATGTGTAGATGCAATCTTCATATCATTGACATTTGAAAAATTCCCTATCAAGAAAACTGCTCTGATGTTTCTGCTAAGTAGGTGCCTAAACAATACTTAGAAGTTTAAGTGTGGTGTTGTTGTTGTATACTTAAGTATAAGTGTATTGTAAATAAATGGGCAAATAAAAAAGTTTGTTTCTTTTCCCTCCCTTCTTTCGTAAACAAGAGATAAGGTGTAAGCGTGGCATCTGACATAAGCATAATAAAAGTTGATTTGGGGGCTAAACTAAATTTGGGGACGCTGGGCGGATCTTCCCAGTAGTAATGTATGGAAGTGAGAGCTGGACCATAAAGAAGGCTGATCGCCGAAGAATTGATGCTTTTGAATTATGGTGCTGGAGGAGACTCTTGAGAGTCCCATGGACTGCAAAAAGATCAAACTTATCCATCCTTAAAGAAATCAGCCCTGAGTGCTCACTGGAAGGGCAGATCCTGAAGTTGAGGCTCCAGTACTTTGGCCACCTCATGAGAAGAGAAGACTCCCTGGAAAAGACCCTGATGTTGGGAAAGATGGAGGGAGGGCACAAGGAGAAGGGGACGACAGAGGATGAGATGGTTGGACAGTGTTCTCGAAGTGACTGGCATGAGTTTGGCCAAACTGCGGGAGGCAGTGGAGGATAGGGGTGCCTGGCGTGCTCTGGTCCATGGGGTCACGAAGAGTCAGACACGACTGAACGACTGAACAACAACAACAAGGGCAGATCTTTGCACCCTGGTGGCGCATATGCTAAAGACAGCACTGGGAGGACTGATGGAAAGAGTCTCTGGGCTCGTATTACCTGGAAGAGAGAGTTGAGTTCTTACATGAGTGTTCTTGGAAAGCAAACAATTCTCAGTTGAAAGTTTGGGATGGAAGTTCACCCATCAGCAAAACCCACTGGCCTAGAAGTCAATGGATGCTGACTTCAGTGCTCTTCATTCAGTGGAAACAGCAGAAACTTAGATCAGAGGCCTTAATTTTTAACCCAGAGTAGCTATGTGAATTGTCTAGATTCTAGAACTGACAGTTGTGCATACTGACGGTTCCCATATAAGGAACGCTGCAAGTTTCAGAAAGCAAAATATCCCAAATATGTAGCTAAATGAGTTCAGAGTTTATTGCTTGGTATGTTACAATGAATGCCTTGGCTAGAAGAACAGTATCGAAATACAAATACACAAAGAAAATTAGAATTGGATTGTAAATTTCTTGGCAGCTGGGTAAAAAAAAAAAAAAAATCACATTAGCTCCCAGAGATATTTATGGCTTGCATTTCCGAGAGAGACATTCACACTGTCTGGCGCTGAAGACTTCATGCTGTACTATGGAGCCATTGGCACAGCGGAGGGGCACTCGCATGGACTCTGTCGCTGTGGCCGAACAACAGGTGCACTGATCTTCAATGCTGTTCAGTGTAATGTTATAAATGGCTCTGCTTGTGCATTTGCCCTGAAAGTGAAATTAGAAATATTTTATTCCTGCAACACTATTTCCAGAATAGTGGATGCAGTATCTACACTCCTCCCAGACAAAAATTATACCTTATTTGCCTTAACCATGGCTTAACATGACATCATGCCCACTAACACTGAAAGGAGCAGCAGTGTTCAGCTGTAATCACCTTGCCAACAACTTCTTGAAAAAGCTTCAGTCATTAACATGGAGACTGACAGGCCTTTAATTGGACTCAGAGTTTCTGATCCTTGCCTGGATGCCTCCCATTCTGTTCCTGCAGATTTATGTAGTAAATCTGCATTTATTGATTAGATATTTATTGCTATAAAATCCTCATGATACACAGAACATTAAAGTGGTACCTCGGGTTACATACGCTTCAGGTTACATACTCCGCTAACCCAGAAATAACGCTTCAGGTTAAGAACTTTGCTTCAGGATAAGAACAGAAATTCGTGCTCTGGCGGCGCAGCGGCAGCGGGAGGTCCCATTAGCTAAAGTGGTGCTTCAGGTTAAGAACAGTTTCAGGTTAAGAACGGACCTCCGGAACGAATTAAGTACGTAACCACTGTATGTGTATAAACAATGTTCACAAAGTATTATAGACCATCGGGGAAGTACATGTTTTGCATTCAGAAGGCCCGTCCCCAGATGATATCCTTCGTATCTCTAGTTCAAAAGGCTCTTGGCTAGCAGCACAGAGTCACGACGACTGCTACCTCACCTCCATCCCATCCCAGAACTATGAAGGAAAGAATTAAGATAGTTGGATTGGCTCCAATCTAGAGACACAGAACAGAGGCCATTCAAAAATGGAAACGAGCTTTGGAATTGGGTCGGTGGCAGGAGAAGAGATGATTAATACTTCCCCTATTGGCCATCATTCCACTACAGTGATTGCTCCCTTCCTCACCCATGGCGTTTATACTGAGAAATAACCCCCCGGAGTTGGTTTTCTTTATGCAAAGTGGCCATCAGGGTTTTGTTGTAGGGCCTCGTGTGTAGTTTGCCCCTGGCTATATGCCCATGCTTAGCAAGTCTTCTTTCCTTGGAAGATTTTAAGTTGCTGCTTATGATGCAACTCAGACTGGGCAGAAGACAGGGAGACTGTGTACACACATTCCTGTTTACTCTGTACCCAGTGCGCTCCTAGTGGTGGTTTGGGAGCAGTGCACATTTTTAGCCACAACCCATATGTACCCAAAAGAGTCATTAAACAAAGACTGGACGATGTTGAATTACAACATAATCTTGTGACGGGTGGAGGAGTTTGTTCTCCGTTAAACTTTGGTATTACTCCTATGCCTCAGATTCCATCATATAGGAATAGGAATAGGAATAATTTATTATTGGCCAAGTACATTTTCCAACATACTTGGAATTTGTTTCGGCTACATTGCAATGTAAACATACAGACACTGTTCCTCTCACAATACAAAGAAGCAAAGAAACCCCACCCATATTTTACCTCCCCTTAAGCTATACAACTACGAATTTAACAATTTAATGGCACAAGGGAAAAAACTATTCTTGTGCCTGGCCGATTTTGTATATGAAGTCCTGTAGCGACGTCCAGATGGAAGTAAATCAAGCAGATGATGACCGGGATGTAAAGGATCTGCTACAATTCTCTCTGCTCTCTTCCTAACTCGGGTAGCATAAATTGTCTCTATTGAAGGCAAGCTAACACCAATTACCCTTTCTGCAATTCTTACAGCTCGTTGGAGCCTTTTCTTGTCTCTCTTGGAGGCTGTACCGTACCAAGCTGTTATAGAATTACAGAGAACAGTTTCAATGATGCCTCTGTAGAATTGGATCAACACTTCCTGGGACAATTTAAATTTCCTTAGTTGACGCAGGAAATACAGCCTCTGGTGGACCTTTTTAATAATACTATTGATGTTGCTTGACCAATTTAAGTTATAAGAAATTATAGAGCCCAGGAACTTAAAGGACTCTACTACTAGGACCATGTTACCAAGAATGGAAAGTGGTGGCAGAACCGAAGAGTGCCTTCTGAAATATTTGTCCCCTCTCTCCGTTGCGTCACATAGATTCGCATTTATTAAAGCAAGGTTCAATGTGTTTCCATCAAATGTACTAAGTCACAGGTTTTCTAAAGGCCAAGTTTCCGTTTTATGTGCTTGCGATAATAAATCAATAGAATCCCCGTACCGTATAATGTTTAATTGCCCCCTGTACAATGCAGCTCGGACTAGCATTCTGAATCCAATAATCTTGGAGATTGCTAATAATCCATCTGAATCTCATTTAAGCATGTGTGCTGCAAGACAATGACCCGCATAGAACACTGCAGGTAGCAAGATTTCTGATTTCAGTTCTCTTGTATAAGAGACGTGCTGGAATGTTACATGATTATTGATTTCTATTCCTTCAAATCATATACTGACATAACCCTGGATCTATTCTGTTATTGTCTATTTTGATGCTTCTCCATCGCCCCCACCCAGAGCCCGCCAAACCAGCTTTGATCCAAATTGAGAAACAGAATGGTACCCCGAAGTCAGAGTGTTAAAAATTTTGTTTTGGATCAGAGAAGTGATACTTGGACTGTTTTTAAAGAAGGATAGTTTAATATTATATAAGGTTTGAATTAGAAATACCAGCAGCAGTTTTAGTGGAATAAGAGATAGATAAGGCTATAAGAAGTTAAGATTTGTATTAAGAAGTTATATTCTGATATTTTGATGTTAATTGATTTAAATTTTAGAGATGAAGATTATGAATTTAGGTGAATGAATTGTTGAAATAGATCAGTGTTTTTCAACCTTTTTTGGGCAAAGGCACACTTGTTTCATGAAAAAAATCACGAGGCACACCACCATTAGAAAATGTTAAAAAATTTAACTCTGTGCCTATATTGACTATATATAAAGTAATTTTTCAATTTTTCCCACGGCACACCAGGCAACATCTCGCGGCACACTAGTGTGCCGCGGAACAGTGGTTGAAAAACACTGAAATAGATAGAAAGTTATTAAAGTAAATTAGAATTGGAAGCAGAGGAGAGAACGGGGGAAGTCCCCTTAATTAGATTTGAAATAAGATTTTAATTAAATGTATGAAGTGTTGGTGTTCCAGGTATGTATTTTCTTTTATTTCTGTTTTTCTTGTTGTATTTGTTGTTGTTGTTGTTGTTTTTTCTATTGTATTTTTTTTTGTTTTGATGTGGAAAACCAATAAATTCTTGTTAAAAAATAATAATTGAGAAACAGAATGATCTGGGTGTGTTTCAAGCTGTACAGAGCCAGAAAATACTGTTCCAGAAAGGAAGGAACATGCCTCCCTGCAGCCTGCTCTTCGTGAGTTGATGTTAGGACGTGTCATAGACTGTCTACAGAAATACCTCCTCCAACTTTGCTCACCCAGAGTTCATGAAATGGGTAAGGATAGGTTACCTCACAGTAGTGGATATTCAGCTGGCTTTCATTGACACAGTCTCCCACTTTCACATATTCCAGTCTGCCTGTGATTTGCTTGCATTCTGGCTCTACACCTAAAGAGGAAAGAAAAGTGCAGTGGTAGCATCTGTAAGAAAGAGGCACGCATCCTACCATTCTATAGAAAGGTAAAGGTAAAGGGACCCCTGACAGCTAAGTCCAGATGCAAACGACTCTGGGGTTGAGGCGCTCATCTCGCTTTGCAGGCCGAGGGAGCCGGCGTTTATCTGCTCCGCAGACAGTTTTTACAGGTCATGTGGCCAGCATGACTGAGCCTCTTCTGGCGCAAAAGAACACTGAAACCAGAGCAGCGCACGGAAACGCCATTTACCTTCCCGCCGGAGTGGTACCTATTTATCTACTTGCACTTTGACGTGCTTTCGAACTGCTAGGTGGGCAGGAGCTGGGACCGAGCAACGGGAGCGCACCTCGTCATGAGGATTCGAACCACCGACCTCCTGATCGGCAAGCCCGAGAGGCTCAGTGGTTTAGACCAAAACAATGCATACCAAAACAGTAAGCCATCTTCTGTGAAACTAGTGGGCAGAGCTTGACAGGGTAAATATTGTTGGGTTCTATGGGTGGATTGACATGACCAAACCATGTGCTGCATATCACATGAGCAGTTTTTCTCCATGAGGTGGCAATAAGGATGTCAATGCTTTAATAACTACCACCAGTAATAAAGCTGTGTGCCACAAGGCGGTCTACAGCCAATCTACAGAAGCATCACACATGCCATTGACGTGTGGGCTTTAGCATTCATATTGTCCATCCTTCATATTGCTTGCTTGCTTGTGAGAAAAGCAATGACAAACCTAGACAGCATCTTAAAAAGCAGAGACATCACCTTGCCGACAAAGGTCCGTATAGTTAAAGCTATGGTTTTCCCAGTAGTGATGTATGGAAGTGAGAGCTGGACCATAAAGAAGGCTGATCGCAGAAGAATTGATGCTTTTGAATTATGGTGCTGGAGGAGACTCTTGAGAGTCCCATGGACTGCAAGAAGATCAAACCTATCCATTCTGAAGGAAATCAGCCCTGAGTGCTCACTGGAAGGACAGATCCTGAAGCTGAGGCTCCAATACTTTGGCCACCTCATGAGAAGAGAAGACTCCCTGGAAAAGACCCTGATGTTGGGAAAGATGGAGGGCACAAGGAGAAGGGGACGACAGAGGACGAGATGGTTGGACAGTGTTCTCGAAGCTACTAACATGAGTTTGACCAAACTGTGGGAGGCAGTGGAAGACAGGAGTGCCTGGCGTGCTCTGGTCCATGGGGTCACGAAGAGTCGGACACAACTAAACAACAATTGTGCATCCTCACTAACACATGTGCTCTCTGGGACTCATGCAGAAATGCTGCTGTGGGCATCACAGGTCTGATGGCTTCCTTCCTTCTGTGTCTTGAGCTCTGACAAGTCTTGGTAGTGTGCAGGAGACTCAAATCTATGGCTATCTGAATCAGACGATCAATCTGGACAGCTTTGTTTTGTTTTGTGAATGTTTAAATGATTCCAAATGCCTTCTTTTGGTCCATCAAAATAGCCAATTATATTGATGCATTCTATGGCTGCATTACAATCAGAAATGTAAAAAATGGCAGATTCTTTTAATGGAGGAAGTTGCTCCTCTCCAGGATACAGCTGTGCTATTTAGACCAAGGTTTATATTTAATCCATCCACAAAACCCCCACTATTCAGGCATCGTGAACTGGCACAGAACATTGAAAAAACTGGTGTTTGTGCATAGCACAAATTAACATTAGAGCATTGTCTAATCCGAGATATTATGTGATATTTCAATCAGATGACAAAGGATGGGCTTGACTAACTTTGAATAGATCCTGATAATCCACAAAACCCCCAAAAAGAATTGTGATCCCTTTCATATATGAATGATATACTAGGAAAATCAGAGACGTGATTGACAAATCAATACAGCTGGTCCCATGTTCTCATAAAGATGTGAACAGAATGTTAGAGCAGAAGAAATTGGAGGCTGATGTTCTGTATACAATTAATTGCCTCGTGGGGAAAAGGGTTTTTGAACCCTGTTAACAACAAACTGTATACATACAAAGTGTTTTATAACTGCAATACAAAAGGAGTGGTGTGTGCTCTTCTGTGTCTCTGTAATGAGATCTATGTGGGAACAACAGTGAGACCCATCAAGGTTCGCATCTGTGAGCATTAAAGCTCACCATAGAATACAAGCTCCCATTATCCAGCCTTTTCCAGAATATGGATGTATTCAGGAAGACCTAAATTTTTCTGCCTGGAAAAGATCCGTGCCAAAGGATTACAATTCCATCAGAAATTCCTGCAGAAAGAACTATATTGGATGTAGACTACGAATACAAAATCCTCCAGGGGTTTAAATCAAAATATGAACTGGATGGTTGATGTTATGAATTGTCTATAAAAGGAGATTCTGGCTGCATAAAGGCCATATACGTCTGAGTATACATACAAGTATTTGTTCATGCTCTTTCAGTTATGAGCTCTGTATGTAACTAATGTTTTGAAATGGAGGGTTAGTTGCCGCCACATCAGTACAGTTTGTTGTAAATAGGGTTGGCATGTTTCAAAAAGTAAAATTCCTGACAGCTGCAAGGTTGTTGACTTTTTTTAAAGACCTAACCCCAAAATAGTGATTTAAAGCTTTTTGAGCTGTTTCCGCTGCTTTTTCCATTGCGTTGCCATACACCTGGGTTTTCCCTGACATTTTGCCAATTCGGCAAAATTCCCCCGGCCCCATTTTTTACACAGAAAACCACAGAAATTTTCCTGACATATGGCAAGCCTAGGTGTAAAAAAACTTTAAGACAGAGATCTAGAAATGGAGATTTAGGTCTCAATATCAACTAGATACTAAGCTATGTGGACACAGTAGCTGGTGTTTGTAAAATGAATGTTAAAAGATGACCTAGAATGCATGTGGCAGATACAGATGAATTAGAAAATTTGATTTTGTTTGCATTCTAATAAGAAACTACTTAACTTATGCTTCTCAAACCAATATGTAAACCAAAATACACCTATCCTTCAAAATTTGCACTTATCTGAATCTTGCAATGCAACTCTCCAACTAAGCAATACATACAAATATACATGTATTATTACAGTAATATATACAGTTACAGGTAGGTAGCCGTGTTGGTCTGCCATAGTCAAAACAAAATAAAAAATAAAAAAATTCCTTCCAGTAGCACCTTAGAGACCAACTAAGTTTGTTCTTGGTATGAGCTTTTGTGTGCATGCACACTTCTTCAGATTCAGTAATGTATCAGCATGTAACACATGAAATGTATTTTATGTGGGGAAATTGCTTGCAAAAATGTGCATATTAATTAAACCAAGCATACAAAAATACATTTGCTAGGGAAAATTGCATTAATTGCAATTTAATGGGGATTTTTTTTATTTTTAAAAACCACATATTGCTGCAGAAATGTGAAGAACTGAATTTAAGATGGGGAAATACTTAGAGAACTAAAATACAAACCTATCCATTCATAGTGATGAGTACCCAAATAAACTGAGTAATTTTTCAGTTATTTCTAGTGTTGCATTTAAAATAGTTTACTACTGTATTTGTCGATCGGGCACGGCCAGTGCAAGAAATCTTATCTGTAATAGCAATATTACCCTTTTACATCACTATGACTGTCACCAGGTGAGAGGTTCTTAAAATGGGTTCTGCAAAGGCACTGGCAAATGCATGAAGCACCAGCATCGCACTGAATTCCAAATCTTCTCATTTATACAAGCCACAATAGAAAACACATCCTGTGCCAAATTCTTCTTTTTTCGGGACTGACTAGTTGTTGTTGTTCAGTCGTTCAGTCGTGTCCGACTCTTCGTGACCCCATGGACCAGAGCACGCCAGGCACGCCTATCCTTCACTGCCTCTCGCAGTTTGGCCAAACTCATGTTAGTAGCTTCGAGAACACTGTCCAACCATCTCATCCTCTGTCGTCCCCTTCTCCTTGTGCCCTCCATCTTTCCCAACATCAGGGTCTTTTCCAGGGAGTCTTCTCTTCTCATGAGGTGGCCAAAGTACTGGAGCCTCAACTTCAGGATCTGTCCTTCTAGTGAGCACTCAGGGCTGATTTCCTTAGAATGGATAGGTTTGATCTTCTTGCAGTCCATGGGACTCTCAAGAGTCTCCTCCAGCACCATAATTCAAAAGCATCAATTCTTCAGTGATCAGCCTTCTTTATGGTCCAGCTCTCACTTCCATACATTACTACTGGGAAAACCATAGCTTTAACTATACGGACCTTTGTCGGCAAGGTGATGTCTTTGCTTTTTAAGATGCTGTCTAGGTTTGTCATTGCTTTTCTCCCAAGAAGCAGGCGTCTTCTAATTTCGTGACTGCTGTCACCATCTGCAGTGATCATGGAACCCAAGAAAGTGAAATCTCTCACTGCCTCCATTTCTTCCCCTTCTATTTGCCAGGAGGTGATGGGGCCACCGGGACTGACTAAGGTTGTGCTAAATGTATTCACTTTGAAAGGTGTGTGTTTTCTGAATGAGTGTCAGAGCTGAGTTCTCCTCCATTGTCCCTTCCTCCAGCTGCTGTTGGCCAACTTCACTGTCACGTTTCCTGGCTTGTATCAAGCAAGAACCCCCTGTTATTTCCATACCAAGGAACAATGGCTCATTGTCAGTTAAGAAGCCACAAACTCTTTTTATGTCTGAACCTGGGAACTTTGGTTTAATACAGTCTGGGATCTTCATGCCAAAACCGGTACATGATAAGGTGTGGCGAAGGAGGGGCACGTGACTCATGGCACCTTGAACTTTTTGGACTGTGATTTGGTGTCCCATTTTCTCTTGGCCGCTGCTACTTCTTGATGCCATTTCCCTTCATTTTGTCTGCTCTCGTGCACCATCATAAGACTCATTTGCCCAACCTGTCATTTAATCCTGTCGTTTGGCAGTGGTTTCCTATGTGGTTTTAAGTGTCAGTGCTAGGAAATAAGGAAATGCAAGAATATCATTGAGGCCAGGCCGATGCGTTCACGAGTGCCAAAAAAATGGCTATAAAGAGGAGGTCCTTTTCAACATTTGCAGAAACCAACATGAAAAGAGGTAGGTAGTTTTGACTTAGCCCTAGAACTGACATGTTGGTCCTAAAAGCAACTTCTGGGCCTCTATAATGTTCATCGAAATTTTGCCTCACTTTTAACTGGATTCCCTCAATCTTGAATTAGTAGAAAATCCAACCAGAAAACTGATATTGGTCAAATTTTGGACATTCCAACATTTCCAGCACCATCCTATAAAAAAGCTTTCCATTAGCAGATGAAAGCCAGAACTGGGAGATTACACTGTTATGAGATTTTTATTTTATTTTATTTGCTTTGCTGTTCGTTTTCTGCAGTGTTTCTCTAAAGTTGTCTCTGAGCCTTTTCAGTATTACATTCACATCTGTTTTATGTAATGTTTAATTGACTATTTTCCGTAATAGTCACTGTGCAGATAAAAAACAAACAAACCCCTCTTAATTAAATTAACCTGTGAGCACTTTACAGCGATAGTCTATTATCTCAAGAGCTCCAGTGACTTTTATTTCTTAAAACTGGAACTTGCTGATATATGGACAGGCAACGGCAAGAAATGATCTTGGAATAAATTCCTCAAACTGGGGTTTTGTTACAGCAGTTACTGTGGCTACATAGGGATGGCCATCTTTTATTTATTGGCACATGAACAGAACAAAAAGTAAGAGGAGAGAGAATGGAGGGTGAAGAGGTGCTGACATTTTGACCTTCAAAGGAGGGATAGTTTTCAGTGATAAACAAATTCTATAATTATCCACCATATAACTTGACAACTGACGCCTTTATTTGAGGTCATGTTGAAGAATTAGTTTGGAGACTGATCCAGGCAAAAGAAGTAAATCAGGCTAAAGTCTCCACTTTAAGAAATATAGTGATTCCTAAACTTCTGGCAGGGACGTGGGTTGCGCTGTGGGTTAAACCACAAAGCCTAGGGCTTGCTGATCAGAAGGTCGGCGGTTCGAATCCCCACGATGGGGTGAGCTCCCGTTGCTCGGTCCCAGCTCCTGCCCACCTAGCAGTTTGAAAGCACGTCAAAGTGCAAGTAGATAAATAGGTACCGCTCCGGTGGGAAGGTAAACGGCGTTTCCATGCGCTGCTCTGGTTCGCCAGAAGTGGCTTAGTCATGCTGGCCACATGACCCGGAAGCTGTACGCCGGCTCCCTCGGCCAGTAAAGCGAGATGAGCGCCGCAACCCCAGAGTTGGACATGACTGGACCTAATGGTCAGGGGTCCCTTTACCTTAAACTTCTGGCAGTGGGAATCATACTTTTACAGCTCAAAAGGTTTATGCTTTAGAGAACCAAAAAACAAACAAACACCCCTGACCTAATGAGGAAGGGACTTATTGCATGCATTTTTTTTTTCTGCAGGAGTCACTGACCAGGGCTCTGCCTCTTGGCTAGAAGGAGTAAAGACCAGTAACTTCTGTAGCCTCCACTGAGGGGGATACCTGCATCTGATGGTGCTATATCTCTGTGTCAGAAACAATTCTGCGGTCCAATCACATCCAATACAGACAAAATGGAATCGAGCCAAGTGCGGCATAGCAGTTTGAGTGCTGGACTAAGACCTGGGAGACCAGGGTTCAAACCCTAAGCAAGCCATGAACCTCACTGGGTGTCCTTCCTCACCAAGTTGCTGTGAGGATAAAGTCGGCAAATGGGAACTAAGTGTGCCACCTCGAGCTCTTTGGAGGAAAAGTGGAATGCAAATGTAAAAATAAACAAAACATATGCAGCTACCCAAACAGCTACTTACATGTTTTGCAGCATGTGTTGTCAAGGTTTGCGACTTTACCCTAAAGAGAGAACACATATTTAAAATATTTTAAAATATATGGAAGCCACCCAGAGTGGATGGGGCAACCCAGTCATATGGGTGGGGTACGAATAATAAAATTATTATTATTATTATTATTATTATTATTATTATTATTATTATTATTATCTTTCAGGAATGCTAACTTGAATAAATAATACAGGTGAAACTCGAAAAATTAGAATATCGTGGAAAAGTCCATTTATGTAAGCAATTGTTTTCATTAGCTACTGGAGTTTAATATATGAGATAGACTCATGACATGCAAAGCGAGATATGTCAAGCCTTTATTTGTTATAATTGTGATGATTATGGCGTACAGCTGATGAAAACCCCAAAGTTGAAATTGTTAATTTGGGGTTCTCATCAGCTGTACGCCATAATCATCACAATTATAACAAATAAAGGCTTGACATATCTCGCTTTGCATGTCATGAGTCTATCTCATATATTAGTTTCACCTTTTAAGTTGAATTACTGAAAGAAATGAACCCTTCCATGATATTCTAATTTTTCGAGTTTCACTTGTATATGATCACAAGATGCACACACACAAACACACTTTTTTTTAAAGGCAATGCCCATCAACTGAGGGAGGGGGAGGCCGTCTTCCTCAAATATTTTATTTAAACCGTTCAGAAAATAATTAAAATTAACAATAAGCTAAAAAGAGATTAAAACCCTTGTAAACATTCTGTGTATCTGAGTTGGTCTTATCTAAAAACAGAAAATGTTTTAGCAGATGAAGTTGCCTGCCTGATGTCAGTAGGCAGGAAGCCCAAAGTGTGGGTGCTGCCACACAAAAACATGGATTTCATACAAACGCACAATGTGGCGCATATAGCAGGGCCAGTTCTGCAAATCAAAGCGGCAGAGTGCTTGTGTTGCTCTGCAAAGGACCAGGCGCACAAACGGTGCTGTAATAATCGGCACAGCATCATGGCCGCACTGTGCGATCTACTCAACAGGGCACTCGGCTCATTACTCACTCCTTCAGACAGACACTTGTTGGTATCAAATGGCGGGCAAGCAGTGATTCTCTTTTCCCAGGTGAAATCTCCTTTCATATTGACTTTGCAGTAATGGGTGTCACACCCGTCTTGAATCATTTCAGCTGGCTGTGGAAAGAGGGGGGGAAAAAAGAAATTTCCAATTATACAAATTATCGTCATCATTATCACCATCAGGTTGTCTTTTTCTCCCTCCTTCCCTACAGCAAATAGATGAAACTCTCAAGGTCAGCTCGCACTTCTACCAACCAGGGATTATTCACTAGATGCTGAATGTGGAACAGTCCCATGAGCTCCCGGTCATCTACTTATGGCAAAAGGTGGGAACCGCCCTGTGATCTTCGGATTTAGGATGGTATACAAATTTAATAAAGAAATAAATATGAATATTTTTGGGAGGTTGAAGTGTTGTGGTAACTGGCCATGTTTACTCATGGTATATGTAACATGTTCAGCAGAATTCATGTTGTGGGGGTACAGATAGCACCACTGTTCCCTCCTATTTGTCTGGAAAACATGTATAAACCAGCCCCTTAATGTTCATGCTCAGCTCAAAGAGCAATAAACCAAGCAAGACTTTTTGCCCATCTTCTCTCTATTCTCTCCTTTGTCTGTAAGTGGGATACCTTTCACCTGAAGGATTTAAATCGTAGAGCTTCTGATCAGCAAGCCCTAGGCTCTGTAGTTTAACCCACAGCGCCACCCGCGCCCATACAAATTTAATAAAGAAATAAATATGAATATTTTTTGGAGGTTGAAGTGTTGTGGTAACTGGCCATGTTTACTCATGGTATGTTTAACATGTTCAGCAGAATTCATGTTGTGGGGGTACAGATAGCCCCACTGTTCCCTCCAGATACACAGTGTATTTGTCTGGAAAAACATGTATAAACCAGCACTTTAATGTTCATGCTCAGCTCAAAGAGCAAGAAACCAAGCAAGACTTTTGCCTTTCCCTCTATTCTCTCCCTTTGTCTGTAAGGACACCTGAAGGAGCGTATCCACCCCCATCATTCAGCCCATGGACACTGAGGTCCAGCACCAAGGGCCTTCTGGTGGTTCCCTCACTGCGAGAAGTGAGGTTACAGGGAACCAGGCAGAGGGCCTTCTCGGTAGTGGCACCCGCCCTGTGGATGCCAAGGAAATAAACATCTATCTGACTTTAAGAAGACACCTGAAGGCATCCCTGTGCAGGGAAGTTTTTGATGTTTGAGATTTTTTTATTGTATTTTAATGTTTTGTTGGAAGATGCCCCGAGTGGCTAGGGCCACCCAGTCACATGGGTGGCATACAAATAATAAAATCATCATCATTTTTTTGTGTATCTCCTGTTGCAAGTTCCTTACAGTAGTTGTCTATGTGCCTCTTAAGCAAAAGGGACTCTATCCTGTATGTAGCTGACACTCTGTGTCCTGGTGACAACAGCAGCAGTACTGTTGTATACAACAGTACTGCTTCTTTCGAAAACCTCAACCTAACGACAAAGGGACACGGCAAAGGGATGGTATCCCCAATGTGCAAAATACTACTCAAAAATCCCACGAACTCCCTAGACGCAATCAAAAAACAATGGGAGGATGACATAGGATATGAAATCAACCCCACCCAATGGACCAGAATGTGGTCTAAACCCCCCTTTAAATCCATATCAATGAAAAGAAAAGAACTCGCCCTGAAACTAACCTACAGGTGGTACCTAATGGCAAGAAAATACGCCCAGGAACCTCACCAAAATGCTGGAGAGGGTGCACGTCCACAGGCACATACCTCCACATGTAGTGGGAGTGCCCCAAAATCCAACAATTCTGGACAACAACCATACGAGAAATAGGTAAGATAACCAAACAAGTGCTAGAAATCACCCCAGTATTGGTCTTGCTAAATATCTTCCAAGACAACAGTGCCCACTTACACCACAAAGAACTCATAACCCAGCTACTCTCAGCAGCCAGAAACATCATAACCAGACACTGGAGAGACCTGTCAGGAGTAAGCATGGACCAATGGTACCAAGTAGTATGGGAAACAGCCCTACTAGAAAAACTAACCAGTAAGCTGAAACTGACACGGGGACAAATAGAAGAAGACGCCTTCACCCCGGTATGGCTCCCCTTCATCACACACACAGCCCAACAAGACAATGACAAAAATCTACCGACAGCATACAAATCAATATGGCTAACCTGATCAAAAACACTCACCCACCCCACTCACACAGGAAACCAAAGACCACCACAGCCAACCACAAATGAACAACCACACCCTACGCCAACCCCGACCTCTCTCACCACCAAAGGAGCACAAGCGAACAACAAAGAACCTGCACAAACAACGCTGACACCAAACCCTACATATACTAAGTAAAATAGAAACATCGTCACCCCACCCCACCCATCTCCCCACCCCGCCCACCTCTTTCCCCCTTTTCTTCCTAATGTCTCAACAAACGTAACTGATTTGTAAAAATGTTACATGGAAAAAATATGAGAGAGACATTACACATACCTTTGTAAATTAAGAAAATCTTTAATAAAGATATATTTTTTAAAAAACAACAACAGTACTGCTACTGTTGTCACCAGGACACAGGGAACCAGACCGCTTGCTGCCTTTTCATCTGGAGTTTGAAATGGCAATGTTCTTGCAGAAGCCCCTTTCTTGTCAATGGAATATATGCTAGAGTGGAGTCTTCCAGACAAAACTGCGTTCATTCGGCATTATAGTGGACCCAGTTTTAGGTGAAATCAACTCACCTTCAGGGAAATAATGGTTCTGTTCCTTAGCTGTATGGAACATGCAGATGGCAAACATTTGCCGCAGCAGGAGCCAGAGACTTTTTCCATCCTGTAATTCTGCAAAGGAATAAAAATGGATGATTTCACTGAATCTCAGTCTTCACCGACCTCAAATTAATGCCTCACTTCACAGCCGTACTTGACTATGGTAGTCCACTACCATAGATTGAAGCCTAGTTTGAAGGCACATCATCTGTAACCCAGTGGGCATGCCATTCGGGAGACGGTCAAATCCATTCTCACACCAGTGGCTCATGTCCCTTGCGGGGAGACACCCCATATGATTATGTAGTTATTGGGTTACAGATGATGATTGGTTGGAGGCAACTCTGTGCTGAAACACTTTCGGATCCTCTTCAAGGAGGGTACGCATTGTGCTCAGCACCCCAGGCATCTCCCACCTCCTGGTGTGGGGAGGGCTGTGCCCTGCTCCACTCTGGTTGGTCGTTTCGCTGTCACTTGGTCCCTAAAGCCAATTGCTTGGCTTGGGGGGTGGCCGCGAAACATTATTTAAGCCCTGCGCGATGGTTGCTGGACCTCTTTGCCTTCGCGCAGCGGATCCCCCGCCCGCCCACTCACCCCTTTATCTGGTGCGTTGGCCTTGCTATGAACATTGTTGGTTGCCTGTTTTGCAGTGGGGGCCTGGTAGGAATTTTCCCATCTGGCAGATTGGCAGAGCCATTTGGTTTTCGCCTACCGCGTAGCAATCGTCACAACTTTGTAAGGTTTGGCGGTTAGGCATTGGATCAGCAATGTGTGGGGAGGGGAGGTGCGGCCATCACCTGCCCCTCCAAGCTCAAGGGTATTCCGTTAAAGGAATCAGGGGTTGGCCTGGGTCTTGTCCAAAACCCTGCGGTAGGGGCTAGGGCCGTACCAGGACCTCACAGGGATACCAGGGGTGAGCTCGAGTCGGTTCACATTGGTGGGGCTCCCTCTGGCGGTCTTTCACCCTTTTATCAGATTCCCCGCGATGCGGTGGGAGTCTGATATAGTTTGGATGATTCCAGTGCCTAAGCCAATACCACTCACATTCTGTATTCAATAAAGTTGTGGCCAAAATGTTGCCCAATAACTTAAACTAAAATCCTGTGTCACTGTGTCTTCATTTTTGGGGGGTGGTTGGGGGGTCTCGAAGCGCAACTGCTCTGCAACAATAACCTGAGCATCTGTCCTTAGAAGTCACACATTTGTCGTCATTTATAACAACACATACCTAAATACTGTGAAACAAAATAGAAAATTCTTTCCAGTAGCACCTTAGAGACCAACTGAGTTTGTTCTTGGTATGAGCTTTCGTGTGCATGCACACTTCTTCAGATACACTGAAACAGACGTCACCAGATCGTGTGCATGCACATCGTGTGCAGATCGTGTGCATGCACACGAAAGCTCATACCAAGAACAAACTCAGTTGGTCTCTAAGGTGCTACTGGAAAGAATTTTCTATTTTGTTTTGACTATGGCAGACCAACACGGCTACCCACCTGTAACTAAATACTGTGTGCAATGTTGCTTTGGGGGAGATTGGCAAAGGGCTATTTTTATTCCTGCCCCCCTCTTCCTCCCCCCCAAAATGATTTCATCATTTGATGAGGAGCGATTGGGCTCAGAGGAAGCTTCCCTGGAGTCTAATCCCTCTTTTCAACAGCTGCTTTCAGGGATGGAGTGAATGTTAAGACCTCCCTTCATCTCCGAAGCAAGTCTTGTGGGAACAGAACTGGGCACAGAACAGGAAATCTATACTGAATGACGTTGAAGGGGTTTTGCCTTCACACAAAAACTAAATGAGCAAATCTGAATGGCAAAGGGCTTACGTAAGAAAAATTACATTTTTTTAAAAAAAAGAATAATGGCTGTATTTCTAGCATGTAAAGACTTAAAGTGTCCAGTCCACCCAGGAACTCTGAGAAATGCAGGGGTCCCTAGAAACCTTGGATTTCTACCAGTATAAGCTGTGTTCTATGAACTGGTAAGTTAGGGGGAGAATTTCAGCAAAGGTTCTGAGCCATTCATGTTCCAGCCTAAAGCACACACAAGTTTGGGATGCATCCACTATGAAAACAGCAATTTCGGGTATTTAGAAATGTTTTCTTACTTAAGCAATTTTAAACAGACCCTTTACCTAATTGCATGTGGAAATATGCAAAATGCAACTCTAATTAAGTTCACTTTTTTTAAAAAAAGCTCACACTAAACAAGTAACAGTTACAGGTAGGTAGCCGTGTTGGTCTGCCATAGTCAAAACGAAATAAAAAATAAAAATACCAAGTTGGTCTCTAAGGTGCTACTGGAAGGATTTTTTGATTTTATATTTTGTTTAAACAAGTAACAATATTGTATTCTGAGCCAACCGGAGTGAGGGAACATGAGAAATTTAGGTAAGAATTGTGGCCGTGAATAATGAAAAAGAGTCTTGAAAATTATCTGGCAGCAGCTGTCAAGTGTAGAGAAAGACCCTGATATTATTAATTATTATCATTATCATTATTATTTATTATTTATTATTATTATTACTACTATTCTACAGGTAGCATTAGAAACATTTAAAACTTTTTGCAGACCTACAGCTTTAACTCCTACTTTTCTTTATGGGCATTCGGGTTCAAGAATTTATTGACTTATTTTGTAAAATTTGCATACCACTGATTGTTATTTTTAAAAACCCTCAAAGCAGTATGGAAATCAGCGATACTGTAAGAAAAAGGATGTAGTTAATTTATATGGCCCAACCAACTCCTGTGGCACAAAACTCATGCTGCACATTTCCATGAATTTTGGTACAGTTCGTGAAGGCGAGCATGCGTCTTTTAACAGAGGTGTATGTTCGCTCCTGCTTGGCATATACCCTAGACCTTCAATTTCAGCAGGGCCATAACGCATTCTCTTACCTTGGGGCATGGTTCACAGGTGATTTTTCCACATGTCAATTTATATTTCAGAAACAGTCCCCTCTGTAGGCTGCACTGACAGCTGGTGCATTGATCCAACAGCATGCGTTTCCCAGGCTGAAAGATGAGAACAAAACTGCAGTTTCAACTGATCATGCCTTCTCATCAGAAACATGAAGAATGGACCATTCTTAACCAGATGAAAAATAATTTAAAGAACCCTGTTCAGCCTCTAATCATATAATTTCTAGAACCATTCATCCTTTATAGTTCAAGCAAGTGATAATAATATTGAGGTGTCAAGGGAATCTACTGGAAATGAACTATCAAGCATATAATGTCCTTCTGCCTTCCCGTTCAGCTCCATTGTGGCATGAACGCCTTCTCCTTTCTCCAGTTGTGGTTACAATCCATTAGCTGATGATAAATGCAACAAAGGACACACACTCAAGGAAATGATATGCCAATTATTACCAGACAAACTTTTTACCAGGCTCCTGATTATCCTGAACCCCTTCATTTGAATTCACGGCCCTATGTTTAAGACAGGGTCACATACACGGGATTGATTTATTAGATTCCTATATGAAGCAGGAGAATTTAATTTTTGCATTGGCTATAGTTTCCACAGAAAATCTAAAATTACTATATCCTAGGGTTGCTGGGAATCATATTCACAGAACTGAATCCAATGGTTCTCTGTTCTTGTAGCTTGAATCATTTATTTAGGAAAAAAAAAGAAGAAGTTTCTACGCTGTAACCTAGCAGCAAAGCAAAACTAAAAACCCATTAATATCCCATGTTTGGGGGAAAGCTGCCACCCAGATAAAATTATTATATAATTTCCTCAGGGATTATTCCTGGACAGTAAAAGGTAAAGGGACCCCTGACCGTTAAGTCCAGTTGGATGACTCTGGGGTGTGGCGCTCATCTCGCTTACAGGCCAGGGAGCCGGTGTTTGTCCGCAGACATCCGGGTCATGTGGCCAGCATGACTAAGCCGCTTCTGGCAAACCACAGCAGCGCACGGAAACACTGTTTACCTTCTCGCCGGAGTGGTACCTATTTATCTACTTGCACTGGCATGCTTTAGAACTGCTAGGTGGGCAGGAGCTGGGACTGAGCAACGGGAGCTCACCCCGTCGTGGGGTGTGTTGTTGTTTCTTCCTGTCTGCCAGGTTACCTGATAGGATTACTAGGGCATCCTGGCCACTCTTTTGTTATGATAACTAGGTAAAGGGACCCCTGACCATTAGGTCCAGTCGCGGACGACTCTGGGGTTGTGGCGCTCATCTCGCTTTACTGGCCGAGGGAGCCGGCGTACAGCTTCTGGGTCATGTGGCCAGCATGACTAAGCCGCTTCTGGCAAACCAGAGCAGTGCACGGAAACACCGTTTACCTTCCTGCCGGATTGGTACCTATTTATCTACTTGCACTTTGACGTGATTTCGAACTGCTAGGTTGGCAGGATCCTGGACATTAAAGCCCCATTAACAAGGAGATTACTGGGAGCTGATAAATGCATATTATTATTATTATTATTATTATTATTATTATTATTATTATTAACGTTTGTGAAATACACCTACGAAATGCTGCATGAGAATCCTACAACATCTGCACTAACACACTACTGGCCAATGCAAGCCGTAAAAGTCAATATCAAGGCAAAGAGCACCCGGGTCTTCCTTAATCACTCTGCTCAATAAAAGCCTGGGAAACCAGATGACTGTTGCAAGGCGATTCCATTTGGTAAGTCAAGCCACCTGGTTGGAAGTTTAAAGCAATTCAGAATGAACGCAGTTAAACCAAACTATGGGAGGATAAAGCTGGTAACTAGATACGAGGTGGAAATGTAAAGGGATTAAGGCAAAAGCAAATGGCTCCAGTGATATAATGGCAACAGAAGACTCTGAACGTTGTTAATGGGGGCCAGCAAGGAGAGGTGAAGAAAGAAAAGAGGGGATTTTCCTTTAATGGAAAGTGAAATATGTACTTCAAGGGTGGTTAAAAATACATTTTTCAAGTCTGGGAAATGTAAGTGTGTGAGATACCGAGTGCTGCTTCCATGTTACTTCCAGCAGTACTTTATTGGACGAAGGCCAAACTCTCAGGAGAATGTCTAAATATTACAAATCACAGATTATGCATTTGGAGATTCTTGTTTTTTTATGGAGAAAACAGAAACCCTGGAGGAAAGATGGATGGTTGTACTAAAGAAACACTTATGGGTTGAATTGAACTAGGAAGGGTGTTCTACAAAGAAAGAAACTTTTAATTAACACACACACACACACACACACACACTTTAAATTGCTGAGAGTTTTTGCAGAAAACAGGCTTTATCCTGTACAGTGCTATTGTTTTTTTTTCCTTTCTAGTTTTGTAAAGTTTTTTTTTTGCACTTTTGTCCTGGACATTCCAACAGGACACAACTTTTAGAACAAACAAACAAAGCTGCACACCTAGGAATACATTCCAATGAATTCAGTAGGGTTTTCTTCTGAGTAGACATGCATGGAATTGCACTATAAACAGTTAAATGCCGTTGAAGCAGTCATAATAATGAAGGACTAATACTGGGCATTAGATAGAGCTAATAAGGATGATTTAAAAAATGTTTTTCTAGCATTCTCTCTCTCTCTACCACCCCTAGCCCCTGTTTCCTTTTCCTGTCTTTCTCTATCCTATCCTAATTTGCCTTTTTCTGATTCCCTCTCTGGGCAAAACTTTTGATGCCTTAATTAGATTTGCGGGCAATTGTATTCTTACTTTACTGCTGCTGGGGCTCCAGATTGGATTGAAACATAATGAAGTACTTTTTGAACAATCAAACTGCTTCTCGGGCATCTTCTCTGCAATCCTTTTGGATTTATTTTTTTTTTTTTGCGTTCAGAGTGAGCTTCCCTTTCCCACAGGCATTCCCTGTGGAGAGCCAGTGTGGTGGTAGTGGTTAAGAGTGGTAGACTCGTAATCTGGTGAACCGGGTTCGTGTCTCCGCTCCTCCACATGCAGCTGCTGGGTGACCTTGGGCTAGTCACACTTCTCTGAAGTCTCTCAGCCCCACTCACCTCACAGAGTGTTTGTTGTGGGGAGGAAGGGAAAGGAGAATGTTAGCCGCTTTGAGACTCCTTCGGGTAGTGATAAAGCGGGATATCAAATCCAAACTTCTCCTCTTCTTCTTCTTCCCTCCATGGAGGAAAATGCAAATGTTGGAAGGAAAGTCCCTTGGTCTCAGTTCCTTTTTATGGCAATAGGGCTAGCGAAATCAAATGGGGACATGTTGCTCAAGTGCTTAGAAAGCCAGAGAAGAAGGAGAAAACCCAGAAGAGGAGATTGAGAGTTTATTCCCTGGTCAATCAAAGGGAATGATTGTATGGGAAACTCTCCAATTCATGGTTCCACTTCTGGTGCGAATAAGATGATCAAAGGTCTGGAAACACGAGGGACAGTGGAGAGGAGAGGAGAGGGTATATTTAGCCTGGATAAGAGGAAATATGATAGCCATCTTTAGTTATGTAAAGGACTGCCCCATGGAAGAAGGAGCAAGCTTGTTTTCTCCTGCTCTGGAGGGTAGGACCCAAAGCAATGGCTTCAAGTTACAAGAAAGGAGATTCTGACTCAACATCAGGAAGAACTTTCTGACAAGAAGAGCTGTCTGACAGTGGAAAAGACTCCCTCAGAAGATGGTGGACTCTCTTTCCTTGGAGGTTTTCGAAGCAGAGGTTATCTCAATTATCTGTCATGTAAACTTTAATTGAGATTCCTGCACTGTAGGCGGTTGGACTAGATGACCCCCAGGGTCCCTTCCAGCTCTACAATTCTACACTTCTATGATTCAAGCAGCCTATGAGACCTTATGGTCTCTTGACGTTTATGACTCCGCATATTATTGGCTATTTTTATCGTGATTTTGTTAAGTAGAGTTTTTGTATATTATTGAAATTGTAAGAAGCAAGAAGCAATGTGAACATTTAATTAATAAAGTAGTAAGGCCAGTTGCAAGTGGAGAATTTCCCCCCTCGAATGGACTTGCGACTCCCGCTCTGGTATAAAAATACGTGGAGTTTAGCACTAGCTGGAAAAATAATGCATAAATCACATATTGGCAAACACAGACATATAAGACTCCCTTCTCCATGGTCTTAACCATACTCTGCTTACCTGATTTAAGTCGCTTCCAGATATGCTGTACTGCATTTTTTTTTTGGGGGGGGGGTTATTATGCTTCCATTATTTTTATTGTGTTGCTTTGTTTGACTTACTTCAATAATTGGTGATTGGTGTTAGCTTGCCTTCAATAGAGACAATTTATGCTACCCGAGTTAGGAAGAGAGCAGAGAGAATTGTAGCAGATCCTTTACATCCCGGTCATCATCTGCTTGATTTACTTCCATCTGGACGTCGCTACAGGACTTCATATACAAAATCGGCCAGGCACAAGAATAGTTTTTTTCCCTTGTGCCATTAAATTGTTAAATTCGTAGTTGTATAGCTGAAGGGGAGGTAAATTATGGGTGGGGTTTCTTTGCTTCTTTGTATTGTGAGAGGAACAGTGTCTGTATGTTTACATTGCAATGTAGCCGAAACAAATTCCAAGTATGTTAGAAAATGTACTTGGCCAATAATAAATTATTCCTATTCCTATTCCTAATTATTTAAAAGAGAGAGAGAATAAAGCACCCCCAGGCTGAATGTACTCAAAAAAATTGGTTGATGGCTCAGATCAAGGGAATGTAGAGGGAGAGGAACTATGAGGCTCATTTATAACATAAACCTATACAGGTAACTCCCCACTTACCCAGGGGTTATGTTCCAGGCTCCTGTTCATATGAATGAAACACACCTAAGTGGGGAGCACTGTGGCTCACAAAGAGACTCTCCCCAGAGCCCAAAGATGATGTTGGGGAGGGTCTCCTCATGAGTCGGAGGTACAATAGGGCTTTGCTCAGCTGATGCGTGGGAATGTGGCTGCTGCTGTGCTACCCCACGTGTCAGCTCTTTGGCGGGGAGGCTAAGCAGCCTCAACAAAGCCATACTGCACCTCCAGCTTGTGATGAGACCCTCCCCGGAGCCCGGACGGGGCTTTCACCTCCTCTTCAGTCTGGCCATTCCTTCTGGGTCCACCCATCCTTTCTCCTCACCCTCCAGCCCACTCCTGTTCTTATACACACCTAGGAACTGCACATGTCCAACAAAAAGCTATTCCAAAAACCAAGGAATGGGCAGCAGTTCCGATGTTCACCTGAAAACAGGATGAGACCCACTGGTGGTTCCTGTTGTGCAGATTGCATTGACCTAGATAGCCTGACCCAGTATGTTTCCTGGGTCCTTAACCCTGACATCTAGTTTTCTGTGCCAAAGAAATGTTTCGCACCGACAAAATTCATTCTTCAGAGATCTGACGTGATACAGCTCAGGTACAGGGTTCCCACCTTGGTGAGAACTAAGCCTAAGATTTGTGGTTAAAAGTTTAAAACTGATGGAGAGAAATGAGAAAAAAATTTAATTGGAGATCTCTTAACTCCCAAACTGAAGATCATTTCAAAAGTTGATTAGCTAGTATCTTACCGCAAGAACGGTGCCATTCAAAACACAGCCGTTTACAGGTTCTACAAGAGAAAATGAGTGTCCATTAGCACGAGTACCTTCAATGCAACCACGTGGATTATAATAATCTATATTCTGCATTTCCATGGTGTCACCTGGTATGCATATGCAGATGGCATGCAGGCCTATTTTCCCTGTTCATCTCAAGCACATGCGGCTATGGCCATGCTTGACTGCAGTGATGGACTAGATGGGGAAACACTGCCCCTGAAGGATCAGGTTCATAGCTGGGGATACTCCTGGATCCATTGCTATCACTGGTGGCACAGATCGCTCCCATGACATAGGGTGCCTCCCGCCCGCTTTGGCTGATGCCCCAGCTCTACCCCTATCAGGCTATCTGGGGCCTGGTAACCTCATGCGTAGATTACTGCATTGTGCTATACATGGGGCACATAACACATGTTTGTTCTGTGTGGTTCCCTCTGGGAGCAACAGGACATCAAGTCCTATCGCTCCCAGAGACTTGCTGTATCTGTGTTGAAAATGCTGGTGGCAAGGAGTTCCAGGCACTAGCTGCTCAGGTTGTGGGTAGCTGGATACCCTGTTTTTATTTAGCTGGTTATTACCATTTCTCAATAGTTCTTAAAAAAATTAAACAAATCCCCTAAGCGGTATACTATGTTAAAGGGGAGTGGAGAAGCAGAGGCGGCACACAGCCCTCAGTCCACCTCATAATGGAACAGGCCACGTTGAGGATTCTGAAATGCACCACTGATTTCCCAAGGAAGCAGAAACTGCTATATTATTTTGCGCAGCCTGCTTTTGCTTCCAAAACTGTTAGGCAACAAAAGCGATTAGTCAGTCGTCTTCTCCTCCATGAAAAAAAAACATCCTGGGGCAATGAATTCCACAAGGCAATTGCGTGTCCCAAAAGAACCATGCAAAAAAATAAAAATAAAAAAGCAAAAGTGAGTGTAGGCTGAGGAGAAAAGCGGGAAAGTGAGTTGATGCTAGAGAGGAAAGAAGCATAAATAGTGGCACCAGTATGTTCTTGATGCCACACAAAAACAAAACAGGAAGCCAACTGTTGAGTTTGTAGCCCAAGTCCTACAGCCCAAGCCAAATGTTTTAACTTTGACTGTCGCACCACTTTTCCTCATAAGAAATACACAAGAAACTGGTGATCCCTTTTTTTTGCGTGACAGACCATTCCGTACCACAGTGGCATGTAGGACAGCAGCCAGTTGTTCGCTCGCAGTGCAGTTCGGTTCCAAATGGGCAACTGGGTTGCTGTGCCTGAGCGCACGAGACGTTCTTTGTCTGAATAAACACCTCCTCATTCACCCGGACGCATTCTCTGACGATGCATGGATCTGAGGGGGAGTGCCACTCGGAGCCAACCTGTAAATGAAACACGGGGAAAGGACTTGTGTGGAAGGAAGACTGCCTTCCTCTTTGAAAGTGGAGGGAGAAATATGTCAACGCAGTTGCCTTCTCCCATCCAAGCAAACTGTGGCTACCATGTCAGCCAGCCATTAGGCCTTGCTGTTGCTAAATGTCAAGCAGTCATTAGAAAACAGCTGCCAAGGATGCTATCAGGATGATGGCGCTTGATAATTGTTAATAATAATAAATAATAATAAATTTAATTTATACCCCGCCCTCCCCAGCCAAGACCTGGCACAGAGCGGCTAACACCAGGTATAAAAACAATTGATTAAAATACAGCTTAAAAACGAGATTGAAATACAACATTAAAGTGCAGCCTCATTTCAGTAGAAACTCAAATAAAAAAACTGTTTGGGGAAGAAAGCGTCAAATCTTCACCAAGGCCAACTATCCAGAATGGTCCTACGTGGGCCAGAAAAATGCCAGGGAAGTCCCCAAATAGGAGTTCCATCATAGAAGGAAAAAGGAAAGAGGGGGAGGGGATCAAGTTGATTCCAAGCCAAAGGCCAGGCAGAACAACTCTGTCTTACAGGCCCTGCGGAAAGAAATCAGATCCCGCAGGGCCCTGGTCTCATGAGACAAGAGCGTTCCACCAGGCTGGAGCCAGTGTTGAAAAGGCCATGGCCCTAGTTGAGGCTAATCTGACTTCCTTAGGGCCCGGGACCTCAAGAGTGTTACCATTTATGGACCTTGAAGTCCTCCATGTGCCTTGTATCGCCAAAACCTAGCCGGGCAAAGGCAGAAAGAGGGTTAGTTTCTCCATCATGCCCTATGTGGCTTCTCAATGGAGTGTCACCACCACGTTCTTCACTTTTTAGGAGTCACAGTTGTGTTTATGGCCGAACCTCCATTTACGTAACCCTCTGGTTACGTAAACTTCGGGATCCGGTGGGGTTTGCCATGCGCCCATGAGCAGAAGCGGTCCTCAGGTTGCGGAAACCTTGGGATCCGACCGGACCTCTGGAACGGATCCCGTCCACAACCGGAGGTACCACTGTATATCTGGTGTTGAATATATAACCCCCCTATGGGACTCGCCAGCTGAGACCTAGTGCTGAGGTGACCAAGGCTTTCAGGCCTTGTCAGGACCGGAGCAGGACTTTGCGGGGCTATCCCAAAAGATTAGACACCCAACAGTCGCTACCCTTTATCTGGTGTACTCTTGGACGAGGTCTAATTATGGTGATATATAAGTGGGGGGAAGAGGTCAGGCGTGCCCTTCCCAAGGTCCAACCGACAGACTGACCTCATGCCAATGGACATCTTGATCTCCCGGAAACCAGTCAGATATCTCATCGCACATCGTCTTGAGACATTTCCCGCAGCATGCTCCTTCCTTGTTCACATACTTATATCCCTGGGGGGGGGGGGAATGGAACAAAAGACATTCTGATTGTACAACAGAAAGAAAGATGAGTTAGAAAATAGTTTATTTCCTTTCTAGGTGGTGGGGGGGAAAGGAACAGTCAAATACAGCTTGCCCTCAAGCATTAACTACAGAGTTAACACACGCAACTAGAGAGATAACTAACCCTAGCTCACCAATGGTTAGCATTTATTTTTTTTAATTTAAGCTGTGTTTTTTATTTAAGCTATACCTTCTGGCAAGCCCCGTGAGCAGATCCTTGCTCCCATTCTGCCCCCTGAGGCAGTGCAGGCGTCTGGAGTGGATTCCCTGACAGCTGTGCCTGACGGGGTGGTTGTGTGTGCACCTAGGCAAGAGTAGGATCTGGCATGTCCATACTGATGTGCCTCCCCATTCTCCCCCTCCTTCCATACCTGTCTTCCCCCAGCTGCAGGTCCCCTCCAGCAGATCCTCCCCCCAGGAGTGACGACGTAGAGCATGGGTAGGCAACCTAAGGCCCGTGGGCCGGATGCGGCCCAATCGACTTCTAAATCCAGGCCCGGGACGGTCTGGGAATCAGCGTGTTTTTACAGGAGTAGAATGTGTGTTTTTATTTAAAATGCATCTCTGGGTTATTTGTGGGGCACAGGAATTTGTTCAATTTTTTTTTTGTTTCAAAATATAGTCCTGCCCCCGACAAGATCTGAGGGACAGTGGACCGGCCCCGTGCTGAAAACGTTTGCTGACCCCTGACGTAGAGGAAGAACCTAGTGCCTCTTGCAAAGGAAGCAACCAGAGCAGTGAGCTGACCCTCCAATCACCCCTGCTAAGGCTCTTCTGAAACCTCAGTAAATACATCTACAGTGGTACCTTGGGTTAAGAACTTAATTCATTCTGGAGGTCCATTCTTAACCTGAAACTGTTCTTAACCTGAGGCGCGCTTTTGCTAATGGGACCTTCTGCTGCCACCGCACCACCGTCGCACGATTTCTGTTCTCATCCTGAAGCAAAGTTCTTAACCCGAGGTACTATTTCTGGGTTAGCGGAGTCTGTAACCTGAAGCTTCTGTAACCTGAGGTACCACTGCACATTGAAACAACTCGTTATGTACATTTCCCCAGCATCTTTAGCCATCCAGATTTTTAACCTAGCTACTTCTAGGTACCTATTCTATATCTTGGTTTCACTGTGTTTGCCGTACCCTGCTACATGCCACATTCTTATTAACCAATTCATTCTTTATATTATCTTCATATGATCTACCTCAAGGATCACCTCTCCCCTTATGAACCAACCGGGACCCTGCAATCATCATCTGATCCATAGAGTGACAACACGAGAACAGGCCTTTTCTGCGGTGGCCTGGCCCCCCGACTGTGGAATGCTCTACCCAGACAGCATCATTAAGTCCCAGGCGAAAAACTTTCCTCTATAACTACCGGTAGGCTTTTGGCCTTTTAAGTGTGTTTGTGGGTGGGGGTTATTAGTTTGTGTTTGTTTTATTATGTATTTTTGTGTTCTCATTTTGTATGTTTATGTTGGAAACTGCACTGTATTCTTTGGATGAAGGATGGTATACAAATTTAATAAAGGTAAAGGTAAAGGGACCCCTGACCGTTAGGTCTAGTCGCGGACGACTCTGGGGTTGCGGCGCTCATCTCGCTTTACTGGCCGAGGGAGCCGGTGTACAGCTTCCGGGTCATGTGGCCAGCATGACTAAGCCACTTCTGGCGAACCAGAGCAGCGCACGGAAACGCCGTTTACCTTCCCACCGGAGCGGTCCCTATTTATCTACTTGCACTTTGACGTGCTTTCGAACTGCTAGGTGGGCAGGAGCTGGGACCGAGCAACGGGAGCTCGCCCCGTCGCAGGGATTCGAACCGCCGACCTTCTGATCGGCAAGCCCTGGGACCTGTGGTTTAGAGCACAGCGCCACCTGCGTCCCACAAATTTAATAAGTAAATCATTATCATCATCTAAAAGGCATAACTGTGCCAGTTCCACAGGCTATGATAAACCAAAGCAGTATGAACAGATTGTCGCCAACTAAAGCATTTAAACAGTTCTGATACTACGAAACATAAATTAATTAAAGCTAAGAGAGTTTCCTGTCCCTTTTCAAAATGATCATTTGAGAACAAAGTGATAAAAAGCTTTGCATCTGCTACAGTCAAATTTGTGGTGATTCTGTCACCTCAGCTTTCTGCTAACCTGGATGTTTTCACCGTCAGAATGTCTGCTTTCCTTGTATTGCTTATCCAATTGTATTGTGCTATTGGGATTTAGAAATTCAACGAAGATTTAAAACACAAGATGTTTCTGTGATAAATATTCCTAAAGTTGGTCATATGGACAGCACGAAGATCACTATCTACAAGACTTGTGGGGGGAAATCATAATAACACTTGTCCCAGGAGGTAACGTTTTTATGTAATTTTCTAGGTCTGAGCAGGTGATTTGGGAGTAATAATAAGCAGCAGCTGTGGGGAGACTTGCTCATATTCTGTTACAATAACTCTTTTGACTTGCATTGCCAAAACAAGTACAATCCAACAGCGAGACCGAGGACGACACTTGCACTTTTCACCATGTTCTTTCTACTTGTAAAGCCAGAGCTTGGGGGGGGGGGGGGTTTTGGGAGACAATACTCATATTATGGAACAATGCGCTCAAAGAAGCCTCTCAGAGTCTCACTACTTGCTTACCACCAACTGCTGAAACTATTTTTCATTTACTGACAGTTTCTGGACGTATCTTGTGTTAAAAAATAATAATAAAAATAAAAATCTTTCCAGTAGCACCTTAGAGACCAACTAAGTTTGTTCTTGGTATGAGCGTTTGAATTGCTTTTAAAATATAGATAGAGAGAGAGAGAGAGAGATAGAGAGATAGAGAGAGATAGAGATATAGTCATTTTATGTTCTGGTCTTTATATGGCAATACCTGGGGTCAGACTAAGGATGTGGAATCTGGTGCAATGTATCTGTGCAAGGACAACCCCACAGTTTAGGAAGGTCTCTCTGGGTCAGGCAGAAGAGATGGAGCAAACAGGAGCCATGACATGGCAGCCCTGCTCCTCTGCCCATTCAGTATCTCCTGTTGCTCGTACCTTCATCTTATCTCCTGGGTAAAAGGTAAAGGACCCCTGGACGGTTAAGTCCAGTCAAAGGGGACTATGGGGTTGCGGCACTCATCTCGGTTTCAGGCCGAAGGAGCCAGCTGGAAGCATCAGCCCATTTTCCAGACTGGGCCAGTGCTGCATGTATTCAACTGTAAATCTGTTCTTTCTCATTTTCTGAGCATTAAACACACACACACACAATTGCTTTTAAATTGCACACCTTTTTGTGCACATCCCCTGAAATTTTGTGTTTTGGATGCGTTTTATGATTTAAATATTCACCTTCGCATGCTTTTCTGTGTCCTCCCCCCTAAGATATGAATTTGTCTTCACATTTTGTAAAAAACCACACCATATAATTCAGAGAAGTATGTATTCCAGTTATTGCCTGTCTTCTGAGATCTGTCGTGGAACTGATTTACTTCAAAACGAAGCTGTAACAAATGCTTAATCTCTAGTTTCATCTGTTTAGGCAATAAAAGGTAAAGGTAAAGGACCCCTGGATGGTTAAATCCAGTCAAAGGTGACTATGGGGTTGCGGCACTCATTTTGCTTTCAGGCCGAGGGAGCCGGCATTTGTCAGACAGCTTTCCAGCATGTGGGCAGCATGACTAAAGCGTTTCTGATGCAAAGGGACACCGCGACAGAAAACAGAGCGCACAGAAACGGCGTTTACCTTCCTGCCGCAGTGGTACCTATTTATCTACTTGCACTGGTATGCTTTTGAACTGCTAGGTTGGCAGGAGCTGTGAACAGAGCAACGGGAGCTCGCCTCGTTGCGGGGATTCGAACTGCCGACCTTCTGATCGGCAAGGCCAAGAGGCTCAGTGGTTTAGACCACAGCGCCACCCGCGCCCCAAAATATCTCCTGTGTATCAGAAGGTGAAGGAAGAGAGTCTGTGGTGTGGCATGGAATTTCATTCAGGATCCTGGGTGAGCCAGGCATGCTGCAGGGTCGCAAGGCTCTTCCTCAGATTAAGTACTCCCAGGGGAGACTGACTTCTGACAGGTAATCTTATTAGCTGTGGTAAAATAGCTGAGGCCACAACTTTACATGCTTTAACTATATGGACCTTTGTCAACAAGGTGATGTCTCTGCTTTTTAAGATGCTGTCTAGGTTTGTCGTTGCTTTGCTCCCAAGAAGCAATGCCCCACCTAAGCATCTACCGGTCAGTCGCGGGGGTGTCTTTGATCAATTGTGGTATCAAGTTAGTGATTGCCTTTGTGCTCCATTATTGTTGTTGTTCAGTCATTCAGTCGTGTCCGACTCTTCGTGACCCCATGGACCAGAGCACGCCAGGCACCCCTATCTTTCCACTGCCTCCCGCAGTTTGGCCAAACTCATGCTAGTCGCTTCGAGAACACTGTCCAACCATCTCATCCTCTGTCGTCCCCTTCTCCTTGTGCCCTCCATCTTTCCCAACATCAGGGTCTTTGGGAAAGATGGAGGGCACAAGGAGAAGGGGACGACAGAGGATGAGATGGTTGGACAGTGTTCTCGAAGCGACTAGCGACATGTTTACTTAGGAATAGGCCATATTGTCCGCAACAGGACCCCGCCTAACTGTAGGCACACATAGTATCATATCTCGCTGCAGGAGAATGAACTGTGAACCAGGAAATCCTTAGTTCAAATCCCACTTTGGCCGGAAATGACAGCCTACATTCCTTAATGTTTGTGGCAAATCCATTTCTCGATAAAATGCCAGGATTTTCAGAATGCCCTGGGCTAAGCACACACTAATTTACCCCAAGACATACAACAGATTAGCAGGAAAGGGGGAAATCTGGGAGGAAGAATACTAGTACCTTATGTCTGTTTGAAAGGAAGGTGATTTAAAATGAAGCTCAACATCTACTTAAGCTTCGTCTGAATCTACATTCTTTCTTATAAGGCAGCTGAATGCAACCATTCAGTCTCCATTTCCCCTCTATAATATGGGGATAATATGGCCTATCTTACACAGTTGTAATGATTACAAAGCAAATGTAGGCAAACTGCTTTGAGTACTTCTAATGTGATAAATGAATCAAATTCTAAGTCTTTAAAATATAAGGTGGCTTGGTATTTCATGTATTAATGCCTTCAATCCTGGCAATGTCTGTCTTTTTAACTTGTTAAATATTTTATTTAAAAAATTAATGTGCTTTTTTTATAAAAAAAATGCTAGCATTCCTTTAAATAAATGCCCTTTTGATCTTTATTGCATCTAATGGTAAGTCCTTTTACACTCATGTTGAACATCTGGGGGAACTTTGTGACTTCAAATAAAACTACCAAGCTGAAATATTAGTGATTAAACTCACAGATTTCATGGTCAACCTCTATTACACTGATAATGCATCACGTCCCATTACAAGTGAAGCAAATATTCTAGTTTTCCTACGTCACACACTGGTCCAAAGGGTTGGGAAATATTTCACGGTCAATTTACAAATAGGGCTATTATTCTGCTTTGAAAGTGTTATATATAATTAATGCAACTTCCAGGAAGAAAGAATAAAAAAAGGAAATAAATGCTTTGTTACTTTTTTCTGCATGGGGGGTTTCAAAGTTGTCACCCACTTTATATTATTGCTGTGTTTTAAAATGTGCACACAAACCTCCAGAAGGCATTATGGTCCAGGCAGTACTCCACCTTGTGGCATACTTAGCAATAGCAGCAGGTTAGATAGAGAAGAATTGATGCTTTTGAATTATGGTGCTGGAGGAGACTCTTGAGAGTCCCATGGACTGCAAGAAGATCAAACCTATCCATCTGAAGGAAATCAGCCCTGAGTGCTCACTGGAAGGACAGATCCTGAAGTTGAGGCTCCAGTACTTTGGCCACCTCATGAGAAGAGAAGACTCCCTGGAAAAGACCCTGATGTTGGGAAAGATGGAGGGCACAAGGAGAAGGGGACGACAGAGGATGAGATGGTTGGACAGTGTTCTCGAAGCGACTGGCATGAGTTTGGCCAAACTGCGGGAGGCAGTGAAGGATAGGCGTGCCTGGCGTGCTCTGGTCCATGGGGTCACGAAGAGTCGGACACGACTGAACGACTGAACAACAACAACAGATAGAGAAGATTTACAGGTGAAACTCGAAAAATTCAGAATATCGTGGAAAAGTCCATTTATGTAAGCAATTGTTTTCATTAGCTACTGGAGTTTAATATATGAGATAGACTCATGACATGCAAAGCGAGATATGTCAAGCCTTTGCTTGTTATAATTGTGATGATTATGGCGCACAGCTGATGAAAACCCCAAAGTTGAAATTGTTAATTTGGGGTTCTCATCAGCTGTACGCCATAATCATCACAATTATAACAAATAAAGGCTTGACATATCTCGCTATTGCATGTCATGAGTCTATCTCATACATTAGTTTCACCTTTTAAGTTGAATTACTGAAAGAAATGAACCTTTCTAATTTTTCGAGTTTCTCTTTCTATTCCCTTTTTATTTACTGTGAAATTAATAACTGCCTAGTCATCAGTATTCATTAATGTCAGCCGATGGGGTACAGGAGTGGATGGATAGGAGGCTACACTCATGTTTTCAGGGTAACCCATATTGTTGGGAAGGGAAGTGCTAGTGGAAGATGAAAGGGTGGTCAATGCAACAGGTCCTTCATCCAAGGTCCGCTTGTAAGGAACAGGTTGGTTTATGGACAAGCAAGGCCATTATGGACCACCCAGCCCACAACACAGCGCTCTTTGCAAAGGAAAGGGATAATGAAGCTATCATTGTTTCCTTGCTCAAAGTGCATTTCACAAGGCTGTATTAGCAATCTGATATGTGCTACAGAAGGCTGGTTTGCCTCTAAAGCTAAATGTTGGTTTAAACATGGGGTCACCAACCCGACGGCTACAGGTGCAAAGCACCCCCGGCAGAGGGACCAGACTCTGAGCTTCCTTTAAAAATGGGGCAGGGGCTAAGTCTTCACAATCCGGCCCGCGGACAGTCCGGGAATCAGCGTGTTTTTACATGAGTAGAATGTGTCCTTTTATTTAAAATGCATCTCTGGGTTATTTGTGGGGCCTGCCTGGTGTTTTTACATGAGTAGAATGTGTGCTTTTATTTAAAATGCATCTCTGGGTTATTTGTGGGGCATAGGAATTCATTCATTCCCCCCCCCCAAAAAAAATACAGTCCAGCCCCCCACAAGGTCTGAGGAACAGTGGACCAGCCCCCTGCTATAAAGTTTGCTATAATGTCTTGGCCCTAATTCGAACCTATGGCTTAGGGCAGGGGAAATCAACATGGTGTCCTCCATACCGTGTGGGGTTATTACTCTCATAAGCCCCAACCAGTGTGTCCGAAGGTCCAGTGTACCAAGCTGCAGGCCCAACAACATCCAGAGGAGGCCATCTTGGCTACCCCTGGCTGAGGGTATATACAGAAAATATTATTTGATCTTCTGTTTGAAAAAGACAGCCCTGTATTTCATTAAAGCAAGGAAGGTAAAGGTAAAGGGACCCCTGGCAGTTAAGTCCAGTCGTGAACGACTCTGGGGTTGCGGCGCTCATCTTGCTTTACAGGTCAAGGGAGCCAGCGTTTGTCCGCAGACAGCTTCCGGGTCATGTGGCCAGCATGTTTCTGGCGGAACCAGAGCAGCGCACGGAAATGCCGTTTACCTTCCCACTGGAGCGGTACCTACTTATCTACTTGCACTGTGTGCTTTCGAACTGGCAGGAGCTGTGACCGAGCAACGGGAGCTCACCCCGTCGCGGGGATTCGAACTGCCGACCTTTTGATCGACAAGCCCAAGCGGCACAGTGGTTTAACCCACAGTGCTACCCGCAAGGAAAGGCTTTAGCAAAAACTGAAAATCTTATCTAGGTTTAAATCCCCAGATAAAACATTTTAGTACTCCTCAGCAAAGAAACGTTCTGAATTTAATGTTTTAGAAGTAGATGGTGGATTTGGTTTAGAGCAGGAAAAAAAAAACATCCCTCCTGCAACAAATAATTTTTACACTGTCCCTTGGACTTCTCAGCTAAACGTTATAATGTCCACGATCCAAAAGAGCACACAGGAACCATCTGTGAACACACCTGGACTTTTTGGACTTTTTTCCCCTCTGAGTTTCCGCCACAGAACCTTCTCATGCTGCATTTTAAGCACCCTGGAGTTTAAAAATCTGTTTTGGGGATTGGAATGAAAATGGTTTTAAAACGGACAATAGGGGGTGTGGATAGCTCATAATCATTTGTGGAAATGTTTGTTGTTGTTTTTTAAAGTGGCTCCCTAGCAAAAGTGCCCCCCAACAAACCTGCTCTTTAAAGTAAAGGGAGTTTAAAATGAGATTTGGCAGCACCTCAAGATTTTGAAAATCCAGCAAACCTGTTACCAGCTCTGCTCATGTGCACAAGAAGAGTGCAGTGCTAGCCCGTTATTAAATTCTGTTGGCAGCATACTAGATCGTCTGCAAAGGAGTTTTCTTGGTGTCAGTTCTTAACTTTTTTTTACTACCTGCCACAACCCACACGCAGCCAGGGAATCTGGAGCGTGAAACCAACAGTAACTGGCAACTGGCCTTGAAGAAAACAACAGAAGCCAGAGTTAAAATTGCTTTATTAATATTAGTCAAGCAATAGGTGTCAGATTTTATAACCTGGCTAGGAACATTTAATACAACACTGGTTTGCGATGTATTAATGAATTTGTTTTATTACACAACTGAGAAAATTTGCAGGCCTAATTCTTCTTCTACATTATGGTCTGGAGGGGAATGAAACCATGGAAAAAGTTTCAGGTTAAGAGGAGACTGTGAAGGAACAGTTCCCACGCCCAGTTGCGCCAGAGCTAGCACAGGTCCCCATGCGATGTATGTTCAGTGTCCTACATTGTGTGCCATGAACCATGAGGCCTCACTCCACGGACAGAAGGAAGGCAAAACCAGACCGAATATGGTTTTAAAAGCCTCAGATCCACTTTTAGAAGTTACCTTTTGATGACCTTTGGTGCTTTTTTTGCTATTACACGAGAAAAATTACGTCCCGTTGCATGTTTCCTTATTTGTGTTGACAGCCAGGAAATTAAGAGCCAAGTGTGTGGTTCAACTCTGAATGCCTTTTTATGTTTGCTATGCTTACAGCTAAGCAAGTGGAATTATTACTGTACTGCACAAGTCTTCACACTGAATATTTTAGCAGGTTTTTAATTTTTTAAAAATATATTTGGTATTTTATATTTTGTTAGATTATTTTGAACTTGAGGTTTTGTAGTGCCAAGCGGCTAACTGCAAATTTTGAAGAAAGGTGGATGACTTAATTTTGGGAATCCCATGCTGGGTCTTAATCATCATAGCATCCTTTTCTAAGTGCTCACAGACCGACTGTTTAATTATCTGTTCTAAGACCTTCCCTCCTTGCCGACAAAGGTCCATATAGTTAAAGCTATGGTCTTCCCAGTAGTAATGTACGGAAGTGAGAGCTGGACCATAAAGAAGGCTGATCGCCGAAGAATTGATGCTTTTGAATTATGGTGCTGGAGGAGACTCTTGAGAGTCCCATGGACTGCAAGAAGATCAAACCTATCCATTCTTAAGGAAATCAGCCCTGAGTGCTCACTGGAAGGACAGATCCTGAAGTTGAGGCTCCAGTACTTTGGCCACCTCATGAGAAGAGAAGACTCCCTGGAAAAGACCCTGATGTTGGGAAAGATGGAGGGCACAAGGAGAAGGGGACGACAGAGGATGAGATGGTTGGACAGTGTTCTCGAAGCTACTAACATGAGTTTGGCCAAACTGCGGGAGGCAGTGAAGGATAGGCGTGCCTGGCGTGCTCTGGTCCATGGGGTCACAAAGAGTCGGACAAGACTGAACGACTGAACAACAACAACAATACCTTCCCTGGTGTCGATGTCAAGCTCACCGGTCGGTAGTTATGAAATGAAACTAAACTACTTTGCTACCAAAGAACAACAAATATAAAGTGTTAGGTATGCAAATCAGCCAACCATTCCATTCAGAATAGAAGCTGTAGTGGGAAAGGGAAAGAAGTTCAGTGATGGACAAATCTGCCCATTTTCTCTTTCTCTCGGTTTCTCATTTTTCCAATCTTTTTCTCATTTCCACATCAGTTTGAGAATCATGAAAACCACCAGCATGTTTCTCCTAACATAGGCATGCTTGTTTACAAGGTTACAAGGTTCTGCAAGAAATTTTCTACAGTATAGTGCATTTTTAATTTTCACTAATATGTGCATTTTGTGGCACTACACCATAGTATATTGGAGAAATGTGAATTTCAAAGAAGTTTTCATATTGTTTCCAAATGTGCAAATTACCGTATTTTACGCTCCATAAGACACACTTTTTTCCTCCTGAAAAGTAAGGGGAAATATCTGTGCGTCTTATGGAGCGAATGGTGGTCCCTGGAGCTGAATTGCCCAGGGGCCAAAAGAGGATCATGCTTTTTATTTTACAAAGAGAAAAGGGGGTGTTGAAAGGACCCCGCTCAGCAGCTGATCAGCAAGAGATCGGGAGAGAGATAAGAGTCCCCGGCTCCCTTTCAGCCCCGCCCTCCTTTGTTGAATGTGCTGCAGAGGGAGGTTGTTTGTTTCCCCAGCTACATGTGACTGGCTGATTAGATTATCTGTCTGGAAACTGTAGAAAAGGCTCCCTTTCCTTTAGAAGCTGCAGAAATGTGAGTTGAACCCCATAAAAACAGAGCTTTTCCTCTTTGCTTTTCCCCCTTTGCAAAAAAAGCTGCAAAACTTTTAGCTGATCCTCAAAAAAACAGGGCTTTTAGAGGAGGAAAACCAGAAAAAATATTTTTTTTCTTGTTTCCTCCTCTAAAAACGAGGTGCACCCTATGGTCCGGTGCGCCCTATGGAGCGAAAAATACGGTAGGTCTGAATTGAATTTATTTCCCATCCCTACAGAAGACTAACAGGGCCATAGGAGGAAGGGTGTTTTCTAAGAACAGGCTGCCATGAAGATTTTGGAGTTTTACATACCGGTGGACAAATCTTATTGCACTCCTTCTCAAGGCATTCTGCAATCCGAAGTCCGGTAACAGCATCTTCCATATCTGTGCAAGAACACTCTGTGCAGCCTTCCTCCCAAATCTTCCCAATAGGATAGACAACATTTTGATGGACGCAAACCTGCCAATAATTAAAACGTGACACTTACTTCACAGGAAACTGCACACCAACTGTTCTCATAGGATTTTGCTGGGTTGTAAGGAAAGCGAGAATTCCTTTATCAGGTGGCTAGGTGGACAAGCTTTCGTGTATGAGAGCAGGCATATCAGTTTGTTCACCATTGCTAACATCACTCCTAATGTGCAGTTGTGAAAGCTTTGAGATTGTTTTTAGGGCAAACTCTCAGTTTAATCCTTCTTATGCTGATGCAGATAGAGTGGGTCCCAGCAAATGCTTTATATATTCGCAAAACATTTTAGCAAACTTAAACCACTTCAGCAAGAAACTTGCACAACTAATCTGGTCCCCCAAAACACCCTATTTTTTCTGGTATGGGGTGTGAGATAGAGAAATGCACTGGAAAGTGTGGAATGACACTTGCTTTCATGAAATGTCATCTAATCTCCCTGCAAACAAATCAGAATGAATGCTCAATAAACGGATTGCCTGGAAGCGCCTAAAATCTGCTATCTGTTTTATTAAACAATTCTGATTTCAGTAAATCTTGCTTTATATTTGTTTGGGTTTTTTGCATTTATTGTGTGTTATGTATTTTAGCAACTCCCAGAGCTGTTTTGAATTCTTTTACAGAGAAACTTAGGACAGGACTCAAAAACAAACATTGACATTTAGCATGCCAGAGTTCGCCTTCCATAAACAACCAGTGCGGGGTTTATGTATAAGCTAAACAAGCTATAGCTTAGGGCCACACTCTCTTTGGGCCCCCCAAAAAAATTAAAGAAAAAACAAACCCTGGATGTACATTTCCAAAATATAAGATAAAAAACAAATAAAATAAAACCTACATACAGCAACAGTGTTTTGTGTTGTGTAGGCTCCTATGATGTAAGTAATGGGCCCCGCCTGCTAGCCTGCTCCCTAAAATATCACATATTTTGTTATGTGCAAATGGCTTTAGATACCTATTAGGTCCATAAATTACCATATAGCATATAGGTAAAGGGACCCCTGACCATTAGGTCCAGTTGCGGACGACTCTGGGGTTACGGCGCTCATCTCACGTTAATGGCCGAGGGAGCTGGCGTACAGCTTCCGGGTCATGTGGCCAGCATGACTAAGCTGCTTCTGGTGAACCAGAGCAGCGCACGGAAACGCCATTTACCTTCCCGCCAGAGTGGTACCTATTTATCTACTTGCACTTTGACGTGCTTTCGAACTGCTAGGTGGGCAGGAGCTGGGACTGAGCAACGGGAGCTCACCCCGTTGCGGGGATTCGAACTGCCAACCTTTTGATAAGCAACACAGCATATATTCAACACAAAAAACAGCAACAATTTGTTGTTGACAAAGGACAGCTGGACATATAAAGGGCCCCATTACCTTCAGTAGCTTAGGGCCTCATCAAACCTAAATCCGGCCCTGATAACAACTATCTCCTTTTGATGTTATCCTCCCATTCTGATGGAGCCCTATGCATTATACCCCTATTGCAAAATGAGACAACCTTCAGATACCAGCTGGATTTGGGTCGGATGCACCAGAGCTGGAGGAAGATGGGGCGGGGGGGGCACAATTCCAGCCCCCGACATGCACGGACTCTGCAAAGGTAGCATCTTGATGGGAATAAAGTAGAGGGTCTGGGTGAGATGTGCAGGAATAGCCCACGCATGGAGCGAGCCTTTTCAACAAAGTCATTCTTCATGGGCAGGTAGGACAACTCATTATCTTTACCTTGTCGGGGTTGCAGGTGGTAGATGTGCAGCCACAGTCATTAGTGACAGATGTTGATAAGTATCCAGCAGGGCAAGCCACTGTTGAATTGACACAGTCACAAGTACACTGAAATTCATCACAGCACTGAGTCTTCTTCTTGGTAAGCTTCCGGTGAGGTGGGCAGGAATCAATTGGCTGTGGGTTGCAATCCTCTTTTTTGCACACTAGGAAACAAAAAAATCCAGAAACAAACAAGGCTATGCAACGAGCATGCTGCAAAAGGAGTGCTTGCTTTTTTAAGAACAGTATTTGTACGTTGCCCAAAAGTTAATGTTCTCAGGGCAGTCAATACAACGTGAAAACAGTAATTAGTTTATTAAGAAACAAGCAAAAACAAATAATCTTTAAAAAAAACAGAACCACCACCAGCAATCAAGATAAACGTCACAAAAAGAAATCAAGTACATGCAGCTCACAGAGCACATCTAATATACTCATGCATACACATAAACACACAATGACCGTTCCCCACATTAAATGGGCAGCGGCTTTTGTGTGGTCGCGCGCAGCCCCCTTGGACCCCAGTGCGGCTCCTGCCAGTTTGTGCTGGCGTCGCCTTCCCCAGGCTGGATACCTGTGGTCTCCACCTACCTCAGCCAGCGTCCAATCCCACCTGGGGGAAGCGTTGCCAGGGGGATTGGCCAGGTAAGGGGAGGGACCACCCAGCCCACACAATAGAAGGCGTAGCTTACCTGGGAAACGGCAGTCGGGCTCCAGAGCTTCTCCCACCCTCCACTCCCTCAATTAACTCTTAATTTTGCAGGTTAACCTCTTCTCCACAGGTACGCAGGCGCTGCTATGTCAAGGCCGCTGTTGAAGGGCCGGAAAGGAATTTCCCTGCATTGGCAGGTTTCGCCTTTCCCGTAGCAAAACGTCACAACTTTGGCGGTTTCAGGCCTTGGGCGGAATCCTTTAGTCATCTTCCTAAATGGGGGGGGGCATGGGGCAGTGACTCCACACCCCCAGTGCGGCGGCGATAACAGGGTTCCCCGTTAAAGGGGTATTGGGGGGAGGCATTGTCCATATGCCAAGAGGTTGTCATTGCTCTCCCCCACCAGTGGCGGCAAACGGGGGGCGGGCTCTCTGCTTGAACATATGTTCTCCAGAGCCAGCCCAATCCCCACACATTCTGGATAACCCTGAAGTTTCCCAGATCCCCGGCTGGGGGCTGGGAAGGATAAACGCCCAATGCCTGAGCCAAGGTCTCCCTACATCTGAATCTTAATAAAGTTGTGGCCAATTTTAATCCCATAGCACGTTGTCTTGTGTCATTATTCCGCTCGGGGGTCGCCTGGGGTTTGGGGGGACTCCTCCTGTCCACGCAAACATGCACCAGAAAGAATTGCATAAGTAAAACCAGTATTTGAGGTTTCAAAGGAATTTTACCACATGCATAATCTGGCCTGCATTTCCCAGGATTCGTCTGCAAAAGCTGGAGGCCATCTTCACAATGAGGTACAGCGGGCATTTTGCAACTGACCAGGTCGCAGACTAAAAACAGAAAACATAAAATGGAAGCAATCAAGCGTTGTGCATTCTTACCGTTTTGCAGCACAAACTGTCGCAAACTCTGTCGTGCCACTTGCTCGGGGTTCTAGCCAGACAACCACGTCCTATTTGAGGAACCTGTCTGAATTCCCCAACAAGCACTCTGCAGCCATGGAGCATCCTCCTCACTGGGATTTTGCTGGGGGTTCTCTACCCCGAACTTTTTCAAACCCCCCCAAAGCTTGCCGATGCCCCCATCTTCTGATCAGACAGCGCCCTTTCGGCTACATAAGGATTGGTTCTCAGGGAATCTGATATTAGTATATATTTTAGGGTTTGCCATATTTCAAAAAGTGAAAACCCGGAGACAAAAGTTGTTCAGCTTTTTTTTGGGGGGGGGGTTTGTTGAGCTTTGCCCCCCCCCTTATTTTCTTTTGTAAAGAAATCTATACTCCTGATATGGGGTGCCATATGGGTTTCCCAGACATTTTAGCCTCTTAGTTAAATTTTAGATGGATGAATCCCAGACTTATGGCAGCCCTAATATTTTATTCTGGTTTTGTTAGTCATGGGCAAGAGCTACGGAACTGAAACCCTTCCTCCAGTCGCTGGGGATCTGGTTCTAGCGCCCGAGTTAGCCACTTGGGGGCGGAGCAAGCCGCCCATGGGCCGGGGAAAGCTGGGGCAAGGTGCGCTGCACAAAGCCTCCAAGGAGCCCCTGCTGCCTTGTCCTCAGTTGTAGGGTGGCTGAGGGGGAGGCAGCGGGCAGACGCAAGTCCCACACTGCTGTTTTGGGCAGCGTGGAGCCTGCAGGTGTCTGAGCCACTGCGTCACTCCCAGGAGAGACGTTGAAGACCGGGTTAATTAGCTAACCTGTATATATTTACCTGAATGTATTGTTAGTCCAGAAGTATAAAAGAACTCTTTAAGCTTTTCTTTATGAAACCTCTCTGTAAAGCTGTGAACTTTGATCTGCATTGCACTTCTTTCTGGCAAGCTATGACTAAGAGTCTGGAGATAACAGTAGAAGGTCGACCTTGCACAGAGAGGAACTGTCTAGGTCAGAGATAGGATGGCCTTGCTGGAGTGCGCATGAACCAACTCAGGGCTAAATGTCCTTTTGCCTTATATGTACAACAGGAAATGTACAACAGGAAATGTTCCTTAAATGGACAAGGATGTACAAGAGGCAGATTCCTGGGGTGGGGAGAGCCAGAGAACTGTCTATAAGAACTGTCTGAAAATTGACTTTTTTGTACTTGCTTGGTGTCTGAACACCGCAAGTGCCTCTGCATGCAGAAAATAAATCTTTCTCTCTCTGAAGCCAGCAGCCTCAGGTGTCTTTTCTGCTTCCATGTTTTCTCACCGGGCGCAACCGTGGGAACCCGTAGGGGCAAATAAGGCTCCAGCGTGTGGCTCGGGCATGCTGTAGGCCCCACGGTAAGTGCCGCCCCCCGTGGTGTGGCACCCAGGGCCCCCCACCCCTCTAGCTACGCCTCTGTCTGGCTCCCCTTGGGATGTGAACAGGAGTCACATTTTCAAACCTGTATGTGCACCCACAAGGGGGTGGAGCTTGGATTTTCCATTTAAAATTGGATTCTCAGTACTATATTCTGTGCCCCAGCTGCATAAAGACAGCCCTGCGTACATGCCCTCCAACATTTCTCCAATGAAAGCAGGGATGTCCCATTCCATAAGGACAATTTTACTATTTATACCCCACATATCTTACTGGGTTGCCCCAACATATATAAAAACATTCGGGGGGATAAACCTTCCCAACACAGGATTGCCTTCAGGCGGCTTAGGGGATGGATAACTCCATACCCTCCCACATTTCTCCAATGAAAATAAGGAAAAGCGGGACATTCCGGGATCAAATCAGAAAGCGGGACGGCTTCTCTAAATCAGGGACGTCCCTGGAAAATAGGGACACTTGGAGGGTCTGTGCATATGACCTTGGCCAGAGACTCACCGCATTCGTAGAACGGGCAACACTGCTCAGAATCCCTTCGTAATCTCGGGACTTCACAGGAACCGCAAGCAGGAGCTACAACAAGAGGGAAACAACAACCCACCTCCATTAATACTCAAAGCAAGAACAGCCAACCTTTCCTTCAAGGGCCACTCTCCTCTACAGACACAAACCTGGAGGCCAGAATTGCGTATATTTCTCATAAATGGCCAGGCTCTCTCTCTATATATATATAAATACTGGCCCTGCCTAGTAGTGAGGGCTTCACAGATACAAACACTTGTGCTCGGGTGGTATGAAATCATTGACAGGTAGAGGCAGGGCCGGCCCAAGACGTTTTGGCACCTGAGGCAAGTCACAAGATGGAACTGCTGGGGAAGGGAAAGTGAGTGAAGACCTATACCAGGATCTGCTGCCTGAGGTAGTCACCTCACCTTACCTCATGAGTGAGCTGGCCTTGGGTATACAGTTGAAACTCGAAAAATTAGAATATCGTGGAAAGGTTCATTTCTTTCAGTAATTCAACTTAGAAGGTGAAACTAATATATGAGAGTCCCATGGACTGCAAGAAGATCAAACCTATCCATTCTCAAGGAAATCGGCCCTGAGTGCTCACTAGAAGGACAGATCCTGAAGTTGAGGCTCCAGTACTTTGGCCACCTCATGAGAAGAGAAGACTCCCTGGAAAAGACCCTGATGTTGGGAAAGATGGAGGGCACAAGGAGAAGGGGACGACAGAGGATGAGATGGTTGGACAGTGTTCTCGAAGCGACTGGCATGAGTTTGGCCAAACTGCGGGAGGCAGTGGAGGATAGGGGTGCCTGGCGTGCTCTGGTCCATGGGGTCACGAAGAGTCGGACACGACTGAACAACAACAACAATATATGAGATAGACTCATGACATGCAAAGCGAGATATGTCAAGCCTTTATTTGTTATAATTGTGATGATTATGGCGTACAGCTGATGAGAACCCCAAATTAACAATTTCAACTTTGGGGTTTTCATCAGCTGCACGCCATAATCACCACAATCTCATATATTCAACTCCAGTAGCTAATGAAAACAATTGCTTACATAAATGGACTTTTCCACAATACTCTAATTTTTCGGGTTTCACCCGTAGCAAGAGGTAGGAATCATTGCAGCTCCTGGAAAGTCTCTTCCAGTGGCTCTGTGCCTTGCTATTGCCTTTCCACACTGTGCAAGAGCAATTAGCCCTGCTCAGGCTTTTAATTGAACACAAGTGGACTTAAAACAGAGAACAGGGAGGGGTGGCCATGCAAGCTCCATTCCAACATCCCCAGGGGCATATGGGCTCATTTTCACATCTTCATGTGTTTAACACAAAGGTCTGCACACAGGTTCAGTGTGCATATAGAAGGCAGGGTCATGGGGTGGAAGTACAGGTAATGTCTGACCTGAAGCTTAATCCATGAAAAAGCAATGAAGTTTTAGACGGTAAAGGAAGTGTTATGTCTTTTTCGAAGGGTGGGAATTCTTGACTTACGCTGGGGAGTTGGACAAGGCTGAATGGCACAGCTGATGGTCCTGTTTTCAAGACACATGCAGATCTTGCAGGGTTCATTGGAAGGAATCCACGTTTCCAAGTGCTGTTTGTTTGAAGAAGAGAAATTGTCTGGTTATTTGTTACGCAATCTGGTTGGGGGGTGAGGAGGGAGGGAGAGAAGAGAGAGAGAGCTATGCAGAAAATAAAGCAAAACAGAATACTACATATGGTATTGCTTTGATTTGTTAGAATAATTTCAAGAAATAATAATAATAATAATAATAATAATAATAATAATAATAATAATTTATACCCCGCCCATCTGGCTGGGTTTCCCCAGCCACTCTGGGCGGCTTCCAACAGAATATTAAAATGCAATAGTCTATTAAACATTAAAAGCTTCCCTAAACAGGGCTGCCTTCAGATGTCTTCTAAAAGTCTAGTAGTTGTAGACACCAGAGATGTTGCCCAATTTAACATTAGGGCTAATACATTTAGCACAAGAACGAATCAGATCTCTGCAATGCCCTTTTCCTGACTTTATGAGCACAATTATAAAATACTAGAGGAAATACAAGGCATTGTGGGGTTCTATAAGTCGAAGAACACATACCAAACATGGGCTGAGTAAGCCAAGTAAAGCTGGACCTTATAAAGTTTCACTAAATGAAACGTTTCAAATTAATCCTATTTTAGGCTGAGAATGTTCCAGATTTCTTGCTACGGCCTATGACTATAGTCCTTTTCTATTGGATTCAGCCTGGTAGTGAACAGACCTTGGATCACACATCCAAAAAAAAACCTCAGAGACATTGCTAAAAGACAATAAATAAATTGGTAGGTGACGAGCAATTGACAGGTGTTCTGCACATGAAGGAAAATGAGGGGAAACACTTAAAAGCCTAGTCCTAGGATTCCAGCCAAAGCATCAGTAGATTACCCGTGATCTACACACACCCAGAACATGCAGAAATTCATATAAAAGTTAGACAGAGGCAGGAATGGGATGTAAAGGAAGAAAGCGAAGTCCCTGAGGTCACCCAACGAAGTCGACTGGTGGTAGGTTCACAACACAAAAGACCTACTTCTTCACACAATGTGTTAATTAACTGTGAAGTTTGGAGCTTTCACGGTTAAATAAGCTCAACAGTACGCCCCTCCCACAGGGAAGATGTGTCACAACATCCGGGGTTCTGCTGTATGCGAAGTCTATGTGATCTGTGACGCACCGTTTTATTGTCAGTCCTGCTTTCTCTTTTGACCGGAGCGGCAGACATGTCTTCCGTCAGTCCGGGAGTGTCCGTTGATTTATGCTTGTAAATTAAAGCTTGCTTACTTGAAAAAAGCCAGACTTTGTGGAATTTATTGCTGGCAGGCTCTGAGGCACAAGGCACGCATACCGTTGCGCAAGAAGAAGTAAGAAGTTTGAACAACTCTGCAAAAGCACTGGAGAAGCAGGAAAACGCAGCTATAAAATGGATTTAATAAATTATCATGGAGGATAAGGCTGTGTATATACACTACACCTGTAAAGCACACCTGAAACACGTTCTTCCTCTTAAAAGGATCCTGGGCACTGTAGTTTACCCCTCACAGAGTTATGGTTCCCAGCAACCCTTAACAAACTACAGTGCCCAGAATTCTCTGAGGGAAAGAACGTACTTCGACTGAGCTTTAAAAAGTAAAGTGAGTACAAAGCATTGGAAAACCAAAATCTATAATTCATTACGGTTAAATGCACCATTTTTCCCCCACAGCCAGTGTCTCCGAAAACCCAACATTGCAGATAGGGAAGAACCATTGTCTTAAAGCCCTGCTAAAAAGCTTTCCAGAGGCACTCAGTCAGCAGTCGCCGACAGAAACAAGCCAAAGTTCAGAAGGTGCAGAATAGCCAGCCAAGATTCACAATTGCTAAGCAGTAACTAGAGATCAAAAAAGAAAAAAAACTAAGATCATGGCCACTGGTCCCATCACCTCCTGGCGAATAGAAGGGGAAGGAAATGGAGGCAGTGAGAGATTTCACTTTCTTGGGTTCCATGATCACTGCAGATGGTGACAGCAGTCATGAAATTAAAAGACGCCTGCTTCTTGGGAGGAAAGCAATGACAAACCTAGACAGCATCTTAAAAAGCAGAGACATCACCTTTGCCGACAAAGGTCCGCATACCGCATTTTTCGCTCCATAGGACGCTCCGGACCATAGGGTGCACCTCGTTTTTAGAGGAGGAAACAAGGATATTTTTCTGGTTTTCCTCCTCTAAAACCCATGGGTTTTTTTTTGAGAATCAGCTCAAAGTTTTGCAGCTTTTTTTGCAAAGGGAAAAGCCCTGCTTTTTTGAGGATCAGTTCAGATTTGTGCAGCTTTTGCAAAGGGGGAAAAGCATTGCTTACAAACCAGTAAGCACCAGTACAAACCAGTACAGACCAGTAAGCACCAGCAGGTAAATAGAGGAAAGCAAACCAGTACAGACCAGTAAGCACCAGCAGGTAATAGGAAGCAAGAGGAAAGCAAACCAGTACAAACCAGTAAGCACCAGTACAAACCAGTACACACCAGCAAGTAATAGGAAGCAAGAGGAAAGCAAACCAGTACAAACCAGTACGCACCAGTACAAACCAGTACAGACCAGTAAGCACCAGCAGGTAATAGGAAGCAAGAGGAAAGCAAACCAGTACAAACCAGTAAGCACCAGTACAAACCAGTAAGCACCAGTACAAACCAGTAGCACCAGCAAGTAATAGGAAGCAAGAGGAAAGCGAACCAGTACAAACCAGTAAGCACCAGTACAAACCAGTACAAACCAGTAAGCACCAGTACAAACCAGTACAGACCAGTAAGCACCAGTACAAACCAGTACGCACCAGCAAGTAATAGGAAGCAAGAGGAAAGCGAACCAGTACAAACCAGTAAGGTTACTAACTTACTCAAACTTACTAACTTACTCAAACTTATTATCTCAGGCAAACTTACTAACTTACGCAAACATACTAACTTACTCAAACTTACTAACTTACGCAAACTAGTACGCAACAGCAAGTAATAGGAAGCAAGAGGAAAGCGAACCAGTACAAACCAGTAAGCTTACTAACTTACTCTAACTTACTAACTTACTCAAACTTACTAACTTATGCAAACATACTAACTTACGCAAACTTACTAAGTTACACAAACATACTATCTTATGCAAACTTACTAATTTACGCAAACTTACTAACTTACTCAAACTTGCTAACTTAAACTTAGTGACTTATGCAAACTTATTAACTTATGCAAACATACTAACTTATGCAAACCAGTACGCACCAGCAAGTAATAGGAAGCAAGAGGAAAGCGAACCAGTACAAACCAGTAAGCACCAGTACAAACCAGTACCAGTAAGACCAGTACAAACCAGTACAGACCAGTAAGCACCAGTACAAACAGTACCAGTATGCACCAGCAAGTAATAGGAAGCAAGAGGAAAGCGAACCAGTACAAACCAGTAAGCTTACTAACTTACTCAAACTTACTTACTTACTAACTTACTCAAACTTACTAACTTATGCAAGCATATTAACTTACGCAAACTTACTAACTTACTCCAACTTACTAACTTACACAAAGTTACTAACTTACTCAAACGTACTCAAACTTACTAACTTACGCAAACTTACTAACTTACGCAAACTTACTAACTTACGCAAACTTACTAACTTACGCAAACATACTAACTTACGCAAACTTACTAACTTACGCAAACTTACTAACTTACGCAAACATACTAACTTACGCAAAGTTACTAACTTACGCAAACGTACTATCTTACGCAAACTTACTAACTTACGCAAACATACTAACTTACGCAAACTTACTAACTTACGGAAACTTACTAACTTACGCAAAGTTACTAACTTATTCAAACTTACTCAAACTTACTCAAACTTACTAACTTACGCAAACTTACTAACTTACGCAAACTTACTAACTTACGCAAACTTACTAACTTACGCAAACATACTAACTTACTCAAACTTACTAACTTACTCCAACTTACTAACTTACGCAAAGTTACTAACTTACTCAAACTTACTCAAAGTTACTAACTTACTCAAACTTACTAACTTACGCAAACGTACTATCTTACGCAAACGTACTAACTTACGCAAACTTACTAACTTACTCCAACTTAGTAACTTACTCAAAGTTACTAACTTACGCAAACTTACTAACTTATGCAAACTTACTAACTTACGCAAAGTTACTAACTTACGCAAACTTACTCAAAGTTACTAACTTACTAACTTACGCAAACATACTAACTTACGCAAAGTTACTAACTTACGCAAACGTACTATCTTACGCAAACGTACTAACTTACGCAAACATACTAACTTACTCCAACTTAGTAACTTACTCAAAGTTACTAACTTACGCAAACTTACTAACTTATGCAAACTTACTAACTTACGCAAAGTTACTAACTTACGCAAACTTACTAACTTACGCAAACTTACTAACTTACGCAAAGTTACTAACTTACGCAAAGTTACTAACTTAAACTTAGTGACTTATGCAAACTTATTAACTTATGCAAACATACTAACTTATGCAAACCAGTACGCACCAGCAAGTAATAGGAAGCACGAGGAAAGCGAACCAGTACAAACCAGTAAGCTTACTAACTTACTCAAACTTACTAACTTACGCAAACTTACTACTAACTTACTAACTTACGCAAACTTACTAACTTACGCAAACTAGTACGCCAGCAAGTAATAGGAAGCAAGAGGAAAGCGAACCAGTACAAACCAGTAAGCACCAGTACAAACCAGTACAGACCAGTAAGCACCAGTACAAACCAGTACGCACCAGCAAGTAATAGGAAGCAAGAGGAAAGCGAACCAGTACAAACCAGTAAGCACCAGTAGGTAATAGGAAGCAAGAAGAAAGCAAACCAGTAAGCACCAGCAAGTAATAGAAAGCGAGAGGAAAAGTAACAGAAAGCCCCAAATGGCTGAAAAACTCAATTTCCCAGGATCCTCAGCCCTCGCAAAGGAACTACTGTGCAAGGGGCCTGGGCAGGGCAGGAAGGGAGCTAGCTCCCTTATCTCCCTCCCCGATCTCTTGCAATCAGCTGTTGAGCGGGTTCCTTTCAACACTCTCTTTCCCTCTTGTTAGCCTTTAGCTCTTTCTAAAACAGAAAAAGCAGGATCTGCCTTTAGCCCCTGGGCAATTTGGCTCCAGGGACCATGCATTCGCTCCATAAGACGCACAGACATTTCCCCTTACTTTTTAGGAGGAAAAAAGTGCGTCTTATGGAGCGAAAAATACAGGTAAGTTAAAGCTATGGTTTTCCCAGTAGTAATGTACGGAAGTGAGAGCTGGACCATAAAGAAGGCTGATCGCCGAAGAATTGATGCTTTTGAATTATGGTGCTGGAGGAGACTCTTGAGAGTCCCATGGACTGCAAGAAGATCAAACCTATCCATTCTTAAGGAAATCAGCCCTGAGTGCTCACTGGAAGGACAGATCCTGAAGTTGAGGCTCCAGTACTTTGGCCACCTCATGAGAAGAGAAGACTCCCTGGAAAAGACCCTGATGTTGGGAAAGATGGAGGGCACAAGGAGAAGGGGACGACAGAGGATGAGATGGTTGGACAGTGTTCTCGAAGCTACTAACATGAGTTTGGCCAAACTGCGAGAGGCAGTGAAGGATAGGCATGCCTGGTGTGCTCTGGTCCATGGGGTCACGAAGAGTCAGACACGACAGAACAACTAAACAACAACAACAACTAGAGATCTACCTGGTGGCGTGTCCCATCCTCACCGATGCACTGGGTGCATTCTTCTTCGTGAACACACCTGCCTTCGAGGGTCACTTGTCCCTGTGGGCAGAAGCAGCCTTCTGTTGGGTAATCCATGCAGATTTCTGTGTTGGTACCATTCCCACAGTGCTTGAGGCAGCCTTCTTGACAGTAGCCATACCTCATCGAGACTGGACATTCCATAGCTGTTAAGAACACCAGACACAAATAAATAAACAGAATGGTAAGTAAACAAACAAACAAACAAATATAAATTATTATTTTTTGTCTGCAATGGAGACGCAATACAGAATAAAAACAGTCCGTCTTAAATCCATCCTGAATGCTTGGACTAGGGTGAGAAAAATCTAAGTCAACTGCAATTCAATCAATCAGTATTAATTAATAATAATAATTTTATTATTTATACCCCACCTATCTAGCTGGGTTTCCCAAGCCACTCTGGGCAGCTTACAGCATATATAAAAACGTAATAAAATATCAAGCATTTCCTGACATAGCTGGGAAATGCCAAGAGTGCCATTTCAGTATTCAGCTGGGCACATTGAATGTTAAAATACAGGAGGAGAAGGAGGAGGAGGACACTTTCTGGAGTATTTATTGTGGTTACTTTTTGATGCCAACTATTAAGATGTTGTCAGCACTGGACAGCATGCCATTTTTTCAAGCAAATAGATGTCAGCCTTTGGCACACATAGCTCACATACAGGCATTTAGAGTGCTCCAGCCTAGCCCAGAATCCTGCTCTCCTGGGGCGAACAGGGTGTGATGCCTGTGGGAAGCCTGCCAGCAAGACAACACCCCTTCGCCCGGTTGTGAATCCCAGAAACTGGTATTCAGAGGCATACCGCCTCCAACGCAGGAGGCAGCTCAAAGTTAAGAGAAGTGAAATCAATGCATACCAACAAACCTAAAGCATTCAAACTTTGAATGCAGAGTTGCGTGTCGAGGTCCCCAAGCCACCCCCCAAATAACACACACTTCACACAGAAATTTAAGGTTTTTGGAATAATTTTGGCCACAACTTTATTAAAATACAAAATATGTGAGTGGTTGCTTAGGCAATTGGTTCAGACTATCTGTCCGCACTGGGGACAGAACTGACATCCCACCCGCCTGTGGAAGTCAGTAAAGGGAAAACACTTTGGGGAGAGAATGGGAGCCGGGGGTCTGGCCCTCGCCTCTCCCCTAATGTTCCCAGGGGCTCTTGCGTGGCCCTAGCCCCTGACCAGGGGGTACGGACAAAAGCATGGTGAGCCCCTGGATTCCTTTAACGGAATTCCCCACGCAGCAGCAGCATTGGAGGGGCAGCCACAGCCAACTCTGCCTCTCCACCAACCAATTTAATAACCAATGCCTAACCGCCAACCTTACAAGTTGTGACTAATCACTATGCAGTAGGCGAAAACCAAACGGCACCAGCCAGTCAGCCAAATGGAAAAAAATCCTACCAGGCCCCTGCCCCAAAAGCAGATGACCCCATTGCCCAAAAGTGGAAATTACAGGAACTACCAACAGTTGGTGAGTGGCAGACGAAGATGGTCGAATATGCGGAGATGGCAAAACTGACCGGCAGGGTCAGAAACCAGGAGGACTCGAGGTTTCAAAGAGACTGGAGTAAATTTGTGGAGTACTTAAGATTGAACAGAGGAAGTTTAAAGACACTAGTAGGACTGGAATAAACCTTTGACAAAGATTAACATAGTTTTATGTCGAACTGCGCGATAAGAATGGATAAGAAAACCTGCTGACGTGGGGGAGGGGAGTAATAGCTCGGCAGAGCATTGTTTTAAAAATATATTGTATTTTGATGTGGAATTGGATGTAATTTGGTATATTTGGAAAATAATAAAAAATTTATTTAAAAAAAAAAAGCAGATGACCCCATGACAGGCATAGCAAGGTCAACGCAGAAACCTAAATTATTGGGAGGGAGGGCAGGTGATCCGATGCACACAGTGAAGAGTGGCTCACGCTGCATGCCAGAAACATATATAGCCTCTGGGCTGTCCATCAAAACTTGCAAGATTCAATTCACCCCCAACAACCCGCAGAACCCAAGCACAGTCCTTGGCCATCCAAACGATCCCACCCAGCAACAGAGGGGTGTCTTGGTGGCCCCCCACCGCAACACGTGCTCTCCAGGAAGGAGAACACGCTTTGCCATTTAAAGCAGACTATGATACTTAAGAGTTCAAAACGGCAAAAGTGGAGATTTGGGCAAAATTCAATTTTCGTGGCATTCCAAGTCAGAGACTGCTCCAAGGTGCCGTAGTTAACTTTGCAGGATGCACAATACTGTGACAATTCAGAAGCCATCAGAGATCTTTGTCCTCCCTCCTGCCTTTGCATTTTGACAGGTAGCTGCAGAGGGTCTTTGACATCTCAATCCCTCTCGTGGGATATACTGTGCAGGAAAGATTCAAAGACAGGGCCCTTGATCGACCTGTAGTGTATTTAAAATATGTTCGCATTTGTGCTCAAAAGCTATTAGTAAAGCAAATGCAGCGGACTTTGATGAAGGTGTAGCACCTTAAAACGGGGAAAAATATATATCACAGAGACCTCTTTATCAAAAGCCCTGCCAGAAAGTTGGCTTTGTAGCTGCTAAAGCCTGGTCTCTCATTTATTTAAGTGACTATTAAAATTTTTATTAGACTTCAGCGCAAACATAACCCAGAACTTTTCCTATCCCATGTACCATTCTTTCTTACACTGGACATGATCACCACCGGCTATTCAAGAATGAAACAAAATTATGTGTAAACCAAGGAGAGTCATGGTGGAAAGTCATTGCTGGCATCCTGGTGGCTGCCATTGGCACTGCTGTCATCATGAGCTGAGCGCAAGAATCCTGTTACCACCTCCTTTGCATGCAAGAACATTTTTGCCTCTCTGAACTCCCCCCCAAGTTCTCCTTCCCTACCCCCTTTCCCTTACCATAGCCCAAGTCAACCTAGAACAGAGCAGTCATTGGGAAAGTGTGACGTAACGCCATGTCGTGTCACAAATTTGTCAACTACGTACATATTACAGGTAAGGTAAAGGTAAAGGGACCCGTGGATGGTTAAGTCCAGTCAAAGGCGACTATGGTGTTGTGGCGCTCATCTAGCTTTCAGGCCAAGGGAGCCAGAGTTTGTCCATAGACAGCTTTCAGGGTCATGTGGCCAGCATGACCAAAGAAGAAGAGTTTGGATTTGATATCCTGCTTTATCACTACCTGAAGGAGTCTCAAAGCGGCTAACATTCTCCTTTCCCTTCCTCCCCACAACAAACACTCTGTGAGGTGAGTGGGGCTGAGAGACTTCAAAGAAGTGTGACTAGCCCAAGGTCACCCAGCAGCTGCATGTGGAGGAGCGGAGACGCGAACCCGGTTCACCAGATTATGAGTCTACCACTCTTAACCACTACACCACACTGGCACCAAACAGCTTCTGGCGCAACATAACACCATGATGGAAACCAGAGCGCATGGAAACGCCGTTTACCTTCCCACTATTTATCTACTTGCACCGGTGTGCTTTCGAACTGCTAGGTTGGCAGGAGCTGGGACGGAGCGACGGGAGCTCACCCTGTCGTGGGGATTCGAACCACCGACCTTCTGATCGGCAAGCCCAAGAGGTTCAGTGGTTTAGACCACAGCGCCACCCGCGTCCCTACAGGTAGGATCATCTCACCCCATAGCATATACAATTTGGACCTTATGAAAGCTGTGCCTTTGGGGTCGGGTGGCAGGTGGACTGTAAATATATTCCCTGGCTATTTCTTGTTGCAGGCATGCATTGCTCGTTCACATCCATTACTGCGGCTAACTAGCCAAGGATTAACTTATTTTTAGTTGTACAATGCACTCTCCTTTCCACAGACAGTGAGGTCATGTCCAGAAATGAGAAGATTTTCCTAAACGCCATCAGCATCCATCTGCAAGTTGTTCGTTGCAAGGAGTGATGCTCACAGGTTACACCATACTTTTGTGTTTACTTGATTGCGCAGCAACGTTCCTTTCTTTTTAGCTCCGGATCGGGTCCTTAGAATACGCTCGCGGCTGTAAAAGTCGGAGGTATTATTTGTAACGCTTGCATCGAAATGGAGACATAAAGCCTCTTACGTGAGGCTTTCCTTGTGCTTGATCCGGAAGATGGAGTTGTCGCACACTGCTGCAGCACAATTGCTGACAGCAGTGAGGCCTTGTCAGTATGCTCAGAGATCCATGCTCAGAGATCTGCACTGCTTGCTCATTTGCTGCCGGGCCAAGATCAAGGTGTTACTATTTGCATAGAAAATTCTTGGGAACCAGTCTACCTATCATCTCGCCTTGCCCCACATGTGCCCACTGGACCGCTTCAGTCAGCAGAAATGGAACTCCCACAGATGCCACATAATACCCGCTTTCTGCATTCGTAAAAACTTGACCTACAACTTTGGAACTCCCTGCCAATGGAGACGAAGCAGGCACCTTCACTGTACTCTTTTCGGCACCTGCTAAAAACATTCCTGTTTAGACAAGCCTTCTCAGGTGTTTAGAAAGTTGAGGTAATTTGTATCTTTATTATGTTTTATAGTAGGGTTGTGAATTTTTCCTCTATTTTACTGCATTATCAAAATGTAAACTGCTTTGGGGTTGTTGTTGTTTTACGATCAAGCGGTATATAAATTTTATGAAATAAATAAAAGTTTAAACAAAATTTATATTAAATGTAATAGTATTACTTCCCACAGTGAGCTGTTCAGATACATCAATCTGTTTAGATAACAAAATTATGAACAGTGGGCGAGAGATTCCCTTCCCCACCCCCCAAATACTGTAACTCAGTGTCAACCAATGAAACTGACTGACGGTAGATTTAGCATGACATAACTATTTCCCGACACAATACACACTTAGCTTAACTTATCAATTCACTATAAGACTATTTAATTTTATATTCATTTAGAAAAGTTGTAGACTGCTTTTCACTTCAGGTGTGGTCCCAAAGTGGATTCCAACACAAAATGTGATCGACAGACTTCAGAAAAAGGATTAGAGAAGATCAGTTGGCCCTCAGCACAATCAACATTTACAGGTGAAACTCGAAAAATTAGAATATCGTGGAAAAGTCCATTTATGTAAGCAATTGTTTTCATTAGCTACTGGAGTTTAATATATGAGATAGACTCATGACATGCAAAGCGAGATATGTCAAGCCTTTGCTTGTTATAATTGTGATGATTATGGCGTGCAGCTGATGAAAACCCCAAAGTTGAAATTGTTAATTTGGGGTTCTCATCAGCTGTACGCCATAATCATCACAATTATAACAAATAAAGGCTTGACATATCTGCTTTCTCGCTTTGCATGCTCATCATGAGTCTTTATCTCATATATTAGTTTCACCTTTTAAGTTGAATTACTGAAAGAAATGAACCTTTCCAATATTCTAATTTTTCGAGTTTCACCTGTAAGCAGAGAGGCTCAGAGATCGGCCAACCTTCACATCATGAGTCAATAATGATGGGCCAGTGTAGAAATTAGGGTGATGGGAAGGAGCAGATACAACTTGCACATTGCCTGACCTTTGAGGGAGGCAGTGGAAAATGGAAAACCTAGCTGAAAAATCCACTGCAAATCAACACCAGAGGTACAATCATTGTCAAACTCATGGATCAGGGCCGAGAGGGGATGGCAGGTGATCCTAAATCTGAACCTGGATGCTATGCTCTCTAGCTCAGGATCCCTGGGGTCTGTGGCTGGAGCTGAAGAATCAGGGGGCTAGAACCTGAAGTGCAACAGGCAAAAGTTACTGGCCGGTTCATAGAATCATAGAATCATAGAGTTGGAAGAGACCACAAGGGCCATCCAGTCCAACCCCCTGCCAAGCAGGAAACACCATCAAAGCATTCCTGACAGATGGCTGTCAAGCCTCTGCTTAAAGACCTCCAAAGAAGGAGACTCCACCACACTCCTTGGCAGCAAATTCCACTGCCGAACAGCTCTCACTGTCAGGAAGTTCTTCCTAATGTTTAGGTGGAATCTTCTTTCTTGTAGTTTGAATCCATTGCCCGTGTCCGCTTCTCTGGAGCAGCAGAAAACAACCTTTCTCCCTCCTCTATATGACATCCTTTTATATATTTGAACATGGCTATCATATCACCCCTTAACCTTCTCTTCTCCAGGCTAAACATACCCAGCTCCCTAAGCCGTTCCTCATAAGGCATCGTTTCCAGGCCTTGGACCATTTTGGTTGCCCTCTTCTGGACACGTTCCAGCTTGTCAGTATCCTTCTTGAACTGTGGTGCCCAGAACTGGACACAGTATTCCAGGTGAGGTCTGACCAGAGCAGAATATAGTGGTACTATTACTTCCCTTGATCTAGACACTATACTCCTATTGATGCAGCCCAGAATTGCATTGGCTTTTTTAGCTGCTGCATCACACTGTTGACTCATGTCAAGTTTGTGGTCTACCAAGACTCCTAGATCCTTTTCACATGTACTGCTCTCAAGCCAGGTGTCACCCATCCTGTATTTGTGCCTTTCATTTTTTTTGCCCAAGTGTAGTACTTTACATTTCTCCCTGTTAAAATTCATCTTGTTTGCTTTGGCCCAGTTCTCTAATCTGTTAAGGTCATTTTGAAGTGTGATCCTGTCCTCTGGGGTATTAGCCACCCCTCCCAATTTGGTGTCATCTGCAAACTTGATCAGGATGCCCTCAAGCCCATCATCCAAGTCATTGATGAAGATGTTGAATAAGACTGGGCCCAAAAGTTACTGGCCGGTTGACCAGGCAAGGGCAGAATGACAGGGCTGGTGGTCAGTACAGAGGCTTCATGCTGCTGGCCAGTTGACAAAGCCAGCATTGCAGGCGCCTGTTCAGAAGAGATCTCCAATTCCTGCACACACACACACGGCCCCAGATACTCCTTGGGCCAGGTTCCAGATACAGCCCATATAGTTTCTCGTTGAAGCCCAGGTGGCCCTAATGTCAGGATACCCAGAGAAATGTTGTAAAGTAAACCATTTGCCTTATGAATAAGGACGGTTGCCCACCTCCACTTTCCATCTACCCACCCACCTTTAAGATCCCTTCTTCTCCCTGGCCTTAAGAGGTGTGACAACAAATGCAACAGCAGCATCACAACCTGGTGGGAGCTCCACGAAGAATTACATTGCAGCTCCAGGAATTAACTAGTTCTCAAGCAGAGATCTGCAGAAAAGTAGGTTAAATTAGGTTTGGTAAACCTATACGTATTTTTATTGGTCTGCAATGTTACAGCGATTAAGCAATGCTGTCCACTGAGCCATTCGTGTATTCTGCACAATGTCCTTGTAATTGACAATGCTATTCCTGGCCACCCTAAGACATGCACCTGCTCCTAAGAAACAGGGAAAGAAGATGCCATTGTTAATACACCAAAGACTACTTTATGCGAACTTGTAGTTAAATTGGGGAGTTCTTTGGCTGTATGGGGCTATGTCACAAGCTGAGAATCTGAGGAATTCAGAGAGGTTATTAAAATGCCTGAGCCTTGGATGCTGTGACAGGAAAGCTGGCTTTCTCACTAAATCCAGGAAATGACAGGCAGTGTTCTCTCTCTCTCTCTCTCTCTCTTTCTCTCTCTCCTTTCTCAGATTATTCCTTATGGAGTATTTGCAGTAGGTAGTTTCTTAAAACACTAACAGTGTCTTCTCAATGAGGGGCAGACTGAATCCTGTTGAGAAAGAACATTCCAGAGGTTTTTGATGCTGGGGCGATTAAAGTATCCATACAGCTATTATGGGCAGGTCAGAAATGTTCCTCCCTCAGTTGTATGATTGTGATAGTGCTACCAGAAAGGAAAGGCACATTTGCTTTCTCAAATGTAGGCGTCAAAAAAGTACGTCACTTGCAACCCCAAGTTCAAATGATCTATGACTTGAAGAATTGCAGAGTAATTTATATTAAAACTATATTAACTTGTGCATGTGTGTGTGTGTGTGTGTGTGTGTGTGATTAAGTTCTCTAACAACTGAAATCTATTTCATTCTGGAGAGCCAGTGTGGTGTAGTGGTTAAGAGCGGTAGACTCGTAATCTGGGGAACCGGGTTCGCGTCTCCACTCCTCCACATGCAGCTGCTGGGTGACCTTGGGCTAGTCACACTTCTCTGAAGTCTCTCAGCCCCACTCACCTCACAGAGTGTTTGTTGTGGGGAGGAAGGGAAAGGAGAATGTTAGCCGCTTTGAGACTCCTTCGGGTAGTGATAAAGCGGGATATCAAATCCAAATAAACTAAGGAAAGCGGGATATCAAATCCAAACTCTTCTTCTACTCTTCTTCTAAATTACTCTTCAGTTAAAATGCAAGTAGTTTCTTCTCTGCTTGGATCTGAAGGGCAAATGGAAACCACCAACACCAGAGATGGCTTCGTCATATACTTGCAAGGTGGAGACTGCACCTTTTGTTGTGGTTGCACCAAGCTTTTAGGTAGTGTTTATTTTACAGGTGAAACTCGAAAAATTAGACTATCGTGGAAAGGTCCATTTCTTTCAGTAATTCAACTTAAAAGGTGAAACTAATATATGAGATAGACTCATGACATGCAAAGCGAGATATGTCAAGCCTTTATTTGTTATAATTGTGATGATTATGGCGTACAGCTGATGAGAACCCCAAATTAACAATCTCAACTTTGGGGTTTTCATCAGCTGAACGCCAATAATCATCACAATTATAACAAATAAAGGCTTGACATATCTCGCTTTGCATGTCATGAGTCTATCTCATATATTAAACTCCACTTAGCTAATGAAGACAATTGCTTACATAAATGGACTTTCCCACGATATTCTAATTTTTCAAGTTTCACCTGTATGTGCAGGCTTGTGTGACTCAGTAACAGAGGAATATTATAAAGAGTGAGAGGGAAAAGAGCAATGCTGTACAGGAGAACACCCTTCCCTGTGTCCTTTTAGGGAGAACGAGGGCAGATCAGAAGAAGAAGAAGAAGAAGAAGAAGAAGAAGAAGAAGAAGAAGAAGAAGAAGAAGAAGAAGAAGAAGAAGAGGAGAAGGAGGAGGAGGAGTTTGGATTTGATATCCCGCTTTATCACTACCCGAAGGAGTCTCAAAGCGGCTAACATTCTCCTTTCCCTTCCTCCCCCACAACAAACACTCTGTGAGGTGAGTGGGGCTGAGAGACTTCAGAGAAGTGTGACTAGCCCAAGGTCACCCAGCAGCTGCATGTGGAGGAGCGGAGACGCGAACCCGGTTCACCAGATTACGAGTCTGCCTGCTCTTAACCACTACATCACACTGGCTCTCGGTAGAGAGTAGAGCAGTGGGAATTAATAGTAGACAAGAAAATCATGGCATATTCAAAATTTATATCCAAGATTTGTCTTGGAGACAGCCTATTGTTTTTAGGAAAACTGAAAGTGATGTAAAGGACACTTAATTTCCTTTTGGAGATAGGAACTTTTTATTTTCTGGCATCTTGGGCCAAATGGATTTTTGAAACTGGAACATAAGAAGAGTCTTGCAAGATCACAGGTCCACTTAGTCAATCATTCTGTTTCCAACAATGACCAACTATATGCCTCATCCGTCTCCTGAGAAATCTCTATGTGGGACAAGAAGCTACAGTTAGAACTGGATATGGAATAACTGATTGGTTCAAAATTGGGAAAGGAGTACGACAAGGCTGTATATTGTCTCCCTGCTTATTTAACTTATATGCAGAATTCATCATGCGAAAGGCTGGACTGGATGAATCCCAACCGGAATTAAGATTGCCGGAAAAATATCAACAACCTCAGATATGCTGATGATACAACCTTGATGGCAGAAAGTGAGGAGGAATTAAAGAACCTTTTAATGAGGGTGAAAGAGGAGAGTGCAAAATATGGTCTGAAGCTCAACATCAAAAAACTAAGATCATGGCCACTGGTCCCATCACCTCCTGGCAAATAGAAGGGGAAGAAATGGAGGCAGTGAGAGATTTTACTTTCTTGGGTTCCATGATCACTGCAGATGGTGACAGCAGTCACGAAATTAAAGACGCCTGCTTCTTGGGAGAAAAGCAATGACAAACCTAGACAGCATCTTAAAAAGCAGAGACATCACCTTGCCGACAAAGGTCCGTATAGTTAAAGCTATGGTTTTCCCAGTAGTAATGTATGGAAGTGAGAGCTGGACCATAAAGAAGGCTGATCGCCGAAGAATTGATGCTTTTGAATTATGGTGCTGGAGGAGACTCTTGAGAGTCCCATGGACTGCAAGAAGATCAAACCTATCCATTCTTAAAGAAATCAGCCCTGAGTGCTCACTGGAAGGACAGATCCTGAAGTTGAGGCTCCAGTACTTTGGCCACCTCATGAGAAGAGAAGACTCCCTGGAAAAGACCCTGATGTTGGGAAAGATGGAGGGCACAAGGAGAAGGGGACGACAGAGGATGAGATGGTTGGACAGTGTTCTCGAAGCTACTAACATGAGTTTGGCCAAACTGCGAGAGGCAGTGAAGGATAGGCGTGCCTGGCGTGCTCTGGTCCATGGGGTCACGAAGAGTCGGACACGACTGAACGACTGAACAACAACCAACTATATGCCTCTGAGAAGTCCATAAATAAAGGATGGACAACTGCCCTCCCTTAGGTATTCCAAGGTATGTTGCCTCTGAAGAGGAAGGGTTGTTACATTTCCTGGCTCGCCCCCTCTAGAGCAATGTGAGATGATACTACAACCAGCTGTTTTCAACTTTCTGGGGCGAAAGCCTTATAAAGTAGAGCTTGGTGTCAAATTACACTACCAATGGCAATCACATGTATTTCCCACATAAGTCCGCAAAACTGAGCAAAGGATTGGAGCAGCCTCTCTATGAGAAAAGGTTAAAACGTAAAGGGGCTGGATATGCTAGAGCAGGGGTCAGCAAACTTTTTCACCAGGGGGCCGGTCCACTGTCCCTCAGACCTTGTGGGGGGTTGGACTATATTTTTTGGGGGGGGAAGAGATGTAAGAGCACCATGAGCCCCGGTGGCTGCTTACCTGTGTCTTGCGAGCATCAGGGGCTGGCAGTGTCAGCGGAGGGATGGTGAGCAACACGCGAAAGGGCTCCAGAGAGGGGCTGCTTAAAATGGTGGCCACTCGAGCGCTGCTGCTGCTGGCACCAACAAAGCCCAGCCCCCTTCCTCCTCTAGGCAGGGCGGGGAGAAGCCAGGAGGAGGGAGGGAGGAGGAGGCGGCGCCATGTGAGGGAGAGGGAAAGAACACGCATGCTGGCGATCCACGTGGCAATTCCTGGACCATCCGAAGGCCAGATCCATTGCTGTCAACCTTTCCCTTTTTTGCGGGAAATTCCCTTATTATAACATTGGGAAACAGCAGGGAGGGTTGACAGCTATGGCCAGATCCAGAAGGCAATTGGGCCTGATCCGGTCCGCGGGCCTTAGTTTGCCGACCCATGTGCTAGAGACAACAAGTTATGAGTAAGATGGAAAGGGTGAACAGAAAGCATTCTCCCTTCCTCATAATACTAGGATTCAGAATAACCCAATGAAGTTGATTGGCAAGAGGTGTAGGTGAAGATGAAAAGTGAAGATCCCATGATGGTTAACTCCATTGGAGCGGGAAGGGGAAGGGCTAACTCGAGAAAATGGGAGCTCTCTCTGCCCCAGCAAAGAGAAGGTGTGGGGGGGATACAAATCTAGGTATGCCTTACCACACCTCCAATTTAATTTCAAAGAGCAATTCTCACCACAGTTAATTCCATGTATTTAATTGTAATTCATCCTTAGTCATCTTTGTAAAGGAGTTACCACAGTCAGTGTAAACAACAAATCTACCCACAGCTAGAGGATGGTTCAATAATAAAAACAAAAGAAAAACAGCCTCCATATCCAAAGTAGTATTTCTCTGAATATCAAAAGCTGGGAAGGAACCAGAGGGGAGGTCTACTTTCTTCACACCCTGCTTATGAACTTGTAGACATATTTGCATGGTTACTGTTGGGAGGCAGAAAAATCAAAATCAGTTATAAGCAGGGAGGACAACTTTCTGAATTAAAAGTTATATGTTTCACACCTGTGTGTGTATCATACACGTGTCTGTGTTGTCTGTGCTGGTAGTCACGGGGGGTGGGGTGGCCAACCTGCCCTTCCCCACCCCCACCTCCAAGGCTTAAACATTGTGTTCGGAAATTTGAGGCAGTGCAATGACCGAGTTGGATTACTGAGGATTATATTTCTATAAGGAGCAGTGAAATCCTTACCACAAAACTCTGGAGACCTCCAATCCACACAGATCCTTTGCATCCTGCAGAGGTGTGCGTAGGAAGATATGATCTCACATATTTCATCGCCATAGCAGTTGTTTTCTTCACAAGCTGCATAGTACATGTTCGGGGGGATGATTTGGTGACATTCGTAAAACTGAGGGGACAGCAAAATGGTGCACTTCGTCGTGGCGTGGCCAACACACTGGCCAGCTCTGTTCACCTCACAGATCTCCCCTGGCCGCTTCACTGTCCATTCTTCAATGAAGATGCTGCTGTCAGACGTAAAGGAGCCATTTCTTAACACCAAGTCATTGCCACTGTTTTGGTCACAGATCCCTACAGGAGAGGGGCAGAAGAGAATTTTTATAATATCTTAGCTTTAGAAGTTATTGATCTCCAACAGGGAATTGAGATTAGAACTGAGCACAAGACCCCTACTTGAAAACGTTTGCTAACCTTACCAAAACTATGCTAGGCCCATCTCAAAGTTGCTACAGCTGTTTCACCTGAGGAGGACCCTTCAAATTTGCTTCACCTAATGCTACACCCCTGCCACACACATTTTCATTTAAGTGAGCTGCAGACACAATTCTAATCAGAAGCTCCTAGAAGGTTTCTGAAAATGGCGAGAGTTGGTTTCTGCCAGCTCCGATGCACACTATTTCTAGAGAGGACTCACCCAGACTTCCTTTTGTAGTGTGCTTCTAGGCAAGGGACTGAGCTCTGAAGCTGCATGTCCGAGTGTTTTTTGTTCTGATGCTGTGTTGTGTTTTTATTTTTTTGGGGGGGGGAGCTGGGGAAACGCAGTCAGATCGGCGGTACATAAATAATCAGTTCTTCTTGTTGTTGTTTTGTCCCAGTGCTTCCCCTGGAAAAAGCCCGTGCCTGAGTTGATATGATTTGCTCATCCACCAATTAAAACACTAAAAACCCTTACCTGAAAACTGCCTGAAAACCACCCAAAGTGTAAATTTTCTAACATACCACAAAGGCCACGCGTTTCTGAAGCGAAGCTCTTTGGGCTAAGTTGCAAAGTAAATTCATTGTTGCTTGGAGTGAAGGAGAGGATGTGCCGCAGAAGAGAGAACCGGATTTCATGCATTATTTCCCCATAGACATTGACTTCAACATGACCGTCAGCATAGGGAACATTAGTTGTTTTGCCATTCACAGCAACCTGTTTGGGAAAAAAATGAGAAAAGCTCGTTGTTGTTTCCATGCATTGTTGTGAATTGCTTTGAGGGTAATGTAGAGGATTAAGGTGTAATAAATCTTTAATACGGTCAAAGACGAGCAAGACAGTTAACAATTCAATTCATAGATAATGTCTGTAAAATAAAATTACAAATAAATATTGCAGCATTTTAAATTTTTATAAAACTTTTGTGATAAGACTCAGCGATATATCGTCGCTCTGGTGGTGTTCCAACAGGGATTATCTAGGCTCTTTATCATTGGAGTTTGTTGATGTCATGGCGTGTCTTACTCTTGACGCGATGTAGCAAAATTTAGCTACAAGAGGATTAAGGTGAACGACTGACTCATTGGGGGATAGGAAAGGGCTACTTTAGGTGGCCACCATATTTGGGATGGGGTCTATACATTTTCCACTCCCCTGAGGTCTCAGCCACTGCAGTCTTTAACATATGCGCCGCTGGGGTGCAAAGATCTGCCCAGCACCCCCAAATTTAGTTTAGACCCCAAATTAACTTTTATTATGCTTATGTCACGGTGTGGCGCAATGGGTTAAACCACTGAGCCTAGGGCTTGCTGATCAGAAGGTCAGCAGTTCGAATCCCCGTGACGGGGTGAGCTCCCGTTGCTTGGTCCCAGCTCCTGCCCACCTAGCAGTTCGAAAGCACGTCAAAGTGCAAGTAGATAAATAGGTACTGCCTGGCGGGAAGGTAAACGGCGTTTCCGTGTGCTGCTCTGGTTCGCCAGAAGCGGCTTAGTCATGCTGGCCACATGACCCGGAAGCTGTACGCCGATCCCTCGGCCAGTAAAGTGAGATCAGCGCCACAACCCCAGAGTCGGACACGACTGGACCTCATGGTCAGGGGTCCCTTTACCTTTACCTTTTATGCTTATGTCAGACACCACACTTACACCTTATCTCTTGTTTATGAAAGAAGGGAGGAAAAAGAAACAAACTTTTTTATTTGCTCATTTATTTACAGTACACTTATACTTAAGTACAGTGGACGCTCGGGTTGCAAATGTGATCCGTGCGGAAGGCAGGTTTGCAACCCGCAGCGTTCACAACCCACAGCACTGCTTCTGTGCATGTGCAGGTTGTGATTTGGCGCTCCTGCACATGCACGAAGTGTGATTTAGTGGCTCTGCGAAACCCAAAAGTAACCCGTTCCAGTAATTCCGGATTTGGCGCGAGCGCAACCCGAAAAAATGTAACCCGCAGCATTCGCAACCTGAGGTATGACTGTACACAACACCACCACACTTAAACTTCTAAGTATTGTTTAGGCACCTACTTAGGAGAAACATCTGTCATGTCAAAGGTGCCGCTGGCCCCGCTGCTGCGTAGCAGCTCAATACAATACGTAACATAATATTTTGATGTAAGAGTTAGTTTCGCGTGCACAGCGCCGTTGTGAATGACAAGTGCCATCATTGAGTCTGACAAGCGCCGCCGTTGAGAATGACAAGCGCCTCCGCTGGCGCGGCGCATCTTTGGTAAATGAGTGCACAAAGTCGAAAGACCTTTAGTGAAACAGTAGGTATACATGGCACCCCCAGAATTCGGCACCCGGGAGCTCCGCACCCCTTGCACCCCCAGGTAAAGACGACCTTGGTCTCAGCTACTGAGAATCAAGCCCAGTCCCAGGTTCTGCTTTGGGTGACACTGGAAAGAGATGGAACGTTGGGAACTGGTTTTTACATATACTATATATTTTGGAAAGTGATCCCTCTGTCCGTCCATCTCTTTGTTCTCCATAGGTTAGGCCAGCTCTTGAGAGATCACAGCTCAATTTGGCAAGGAAGTGGGGGTTGTGGTGTTTGTTGGGACACTGGCTGCCATTTTGAATCAAGATGGTCAACTGAAATGTCACTTTGGGTGACTTTGCCTGTTTTTTTGGCTTAGGTTCAGCTGCCTCTTGAGTTATTGTTTCAGCACAAGGCTTCCCAAGTAGAGGGCGGTACTCTTCATCAAATGTTTGAGGACCAACTGCCATTTTATTTCAATATGGTGGAGATCTTCCAAGGTTCCTTGTAGCCAGCTGCGAGACTCAAGGTTGTAATCAACTGAAGTTTACTCAAAGGAATGAGACATGACGGAATGTAACTAGGTCCATTAATTTCAATGGGCCTACCTTGAGTAAATCTTAGTTGAACACCATCCTCAGGCTCATTTCTTCTTCACTGGCTATACCACAACTCTAAGCATTATTCCCACTACAATGGCTTACCGTCATGTTGCTGAAGAGCATCACAGACAAGCCCTTGTATGTGATCGCCACGGCATTCATGCAATTGAGTCTTGGGGTTGAACTGCAGGGCCTGTTGCGAAGAACGACGTCAAGATCATGTTCTTTGTCTTCAAACAATGTGTAGGAACAATTGCCCGTCAGTTTGAAATCCAGTCCATCAAAGGTGACAATATGCCTGGTTGAGCTTCCCATGCACGTGCCTGTAAAGTGGCAGAAAAAACCCAAAAATGAACATCGGGAGACCTGATCATTTTAAGTAAACCTTAACTTTGTTGAAATAAATTAAAAAATTGCCCAGTAGCACCTTAGAGACCAACTAAGTTTGTTCTGGGTACAGTCGTACCTTGTTTTGCTACCGGGATCCGTTCCAGAGCCCCAGCCGCTAGCCGAAAAGGACGCAGGGCAAAGCGCCACATCTGTGCACATGCGCAGAGTGGTTCGCGCTTCTGTGCATGTGCGAGCAGCAAACCCGGAAGCAACCCATTCTGGTACTTCTGGGTTTGCCACGGATGTTCACCGGAATGGACGCTAGACGAGGCGGATGTTTGCAGAGGTATTACTGTATAAGCTTTCGTGTGCATGAAGTGTGCATGCACACAAAAGCTTATAGAACAAACTTAGTTGGTCTCTAAGGTGCTGCTGGATGATTTTTTAATTAATTTATTTATCTCGACTGCGTCAGACCAACACGGCTACCTACCTGAATCTTCTTTTTGTTGACAGGCAAAGCAACAGGGGAAACTGAGCAGCTGGATTCTGGTGCCTTGCTCTCTATACCACTGTGCCAGTCCTCTACTGTGCTCTAGTACCACAACTGCAGATGGTAAGAGGAGCCAGCTGGCAATAGTTGAGAGGAAGCTGCTGTCTGCAACCCGGCTCCTGAGAATGAGCATCTTTCGAACTGTCAACCCCCGCCTTCCTAGCGCCTCTGTCAGCTTTCTTCCTGACTACCTGCTTTCACATGTATCTCTACTTATAGAGACTATTTTAACTACTGTATTTTTTGCTCCATAAGACGCACTTTTTTCCTCCTAAAAAGTAAGGGGAAATATCTGTGCGTCTTATGGAGCGAATGGTGGTCCCTGGAGCCGAATTGCCCAGGGGCCAAAAGCAGATCGTGCTTTTTATTTTACAAAGAGAAAAGGGGGTGTTGAAAGGACCCCGCTCAGCAGCTGATCAGCAAGAGATCGGGAGAGAGATAAGAGTCCCGGCTCCCTTTCAGCCCCGCCCTCTTGCCCAGGCCTCCATTGTTGAATGTGCTGCAGAGGGAGGTTGTTTGTTTCCCCAGCGACATGTGACTGGCTGATTAGATTATCTGTCTGGAAACTGTAGAAACGGCTCCCTTTCCTTAAGAAGCTGTAGAAATGTGAGTTGAACCCCATAAAAACGGGGCTTTTCCTCTTTGCTTTTCCCCCTTTGCAAAAGAAGCTTTGCTTTTCCCCCTTTGCAAAAAAGCTGCACAAATCTGAGCTGATCCTCAAAAAACAGGGCTTTTCCCTTTGCAAAAAAGCTGCAAAACTTTGAGCTGATCCTCAAAAAACAGGGCTTTTCCCTTTGCAAAAAAGCTGCAAAACTTTGAGCTGATCCTCAAAAAAACAGGGCTTTTCCCTTTGCAAAAAAGCTGCAAAACTTTGAGCTGATCCTCAAAAAAACAGGGCTTTTCCCTTTGCAAAAAAAGCTGCACAAATTTGAGCTGATCCTCAAAAAAACAGGGCTTTTAGAGGAGGAAAACCAGAATTTTTTTTCTTGTTTCCTCCTCTAAAAATGAGGTGCGCCCTATGGAGCGAAAAATACGGTAATCATTTGTAAAGATGTGTTGCTTCTCTCTATGTGTTCAGTTCAGGTAAGCTGAAACTCTCCTGCCTGTTACTTAAATGCCTTCATTCACTCTGTCAAGTACCAGTCACACCTGAGGGAGGATGATAAGGCAGCAGAACAAGCTACTCACATGGACACACCCAACGGCAGCCGCATGTTTCCTTTACTTTAATAGCAGGGAGACTGTTCCGACATGTTGGTCTGGGCATCTTCTCACAGTTAATTCCATGGCTCTCCAGAGCTGTGCGGCCACCCGGGAAGCATGTCACAGTGTGACATTGATCCAGCAATGTCCATTTGTCACCGGGCTGAGCAAAAACGACAGACTGAAGTTAAAATAGGATTCTATGTTTAAAAGATAACAATCGAAGAGCATTTGCTAAGCAGCCACCAGACTGATCTACAGTCTAAAACTAGCAAGCAAGATGATACTGTCCTTGGGCTGCTAAAATAGCCTCGGACAATTAAATAAAAGAAAGGAACAGGGTTTTTTTTTATGTGTGCAAAAATATTAACGATGTAGAGAAACGCTTGGATGTGAACCAGCCAAAGTCAGTGTTTTAAACTCCGGCTGATTTCAACAGGAGAATTAAGCATGTATATCAAGGTTACCAGGGTTTTTTTCCAATGAATCCAGCGACACTTTTCAACTTCCTACTAAATAGATGGATTTTGTCAGGGGACTGATTTGTAAATCTGGGGACTGTCCCCGGGAAACAGGGATGGCTGGTAACCTTAATGTTGATATGTTTGCTCCACTGAGATCAATGGGACTTAGTTGTCTTTAACTCTGACTGGGTTGTCCCCTCTGCAAGGAAGACATGCCAGAATGCGAAACAATTAATATGATGGAATACAGCACTTGAGGAGAACGGTACTTGGTCCTATGCAAGGACTTTACGATGAGAGTATATGAGTTCATGCATGGTCATACAAAATCCAAAAGAGAAACATGCCACTAAAGCATAGGATCTCTCTTACTTCTTGCAACATGAAAACACCAGGAGTGAAACAGCAGACGGTCCCTTTTACCACACCTTGATTAAAATTGACTAGAAATATCAGGTAAGAAAGGGCCATATTCTCCACTCCCCTGATGTTTTGCTAAATGTTGGCAGTTCTGATATATTAGCCAATAATAATAAGCTCTCATTCCATGGTTGGGCACCATCAACCTAAAAGGCATTTATTTTTCCGCACACCCAGTCCCATAAAATGGAGGTCATCTAGAGACGTTCTCCAAGACAAGTGGCTTTGAAGCCTGATTTGGACATCCACCTGTTTAGGGAAGTTTTTAATCTGTGATATTTTAAATGTATTTTAATATTTGATGGAAGCCGCCCAGAGTGGCTGGGGAGACCCAGCCAGATGGGCGGGGTACAAATAATTATTATTATTATTATTATTATTATTATTATTATTATACCTTTAAGTTATATAAATGTAAATATAATGTAAATATAAATATATACTGCATCTACTTACTGCCCTCACATTCCCATCCTCATCTATGCACTCTAAGACAGGCTCTGGAAGAGAAGCAATCATTACACATTTAGAATACAGTGGTACCTCGGGTTACAGACGCTTCAGGTTACAGATGCTTCAGGTTACAGACTCCGCTAACCCAGAAATAACGCTTCAGGTTAAGAACTTTGCTTCAGGATAAGAACAGAAATCGTGCTCTGGCGGCGCAGCGGCAGCGGGAGGCCCCATTAGCTAAAGTGGTGCTTCAGGTTAAGAACAGTTTCAGGTTAAGAACGGACCTCCGGAACGAATTAAGTACTTAACCAGAGGTACTACTGTATCTCATTTATGCAGGGTGCTAAGGTCTACCTCCCAGCGGGAAGGTAAACGGTGTTTCCGTGCGCTGCTCTGGTTCGCCAGAAGCGGCTTAGTCATGCTGGCCACGTGACTGTACACCGGCTCCATCGGCCAATAAAGCGAGATGAGCGCCACAACCCCAGAGTCATCTGTGACTGGACCGAATGGTCAGGAGTCCCCTTACCTTTACCTTTAAGGACTACAAAGCTGTGGGTTCAAAAAATACAGGCTTCAGCATTGCCCACGTGCCACAACATATGTTATTGTTGCTGTAGTATCCTGAGGAATCATCCTTTGTGGATTTTAAGTTTCGCTCCTCATATTTTTATTACGTTCTCAAATTTTGATATAAAATTCCATAAAAAGTATTGTAAAAAATAAAATAAAATAAAATAAAATACAAGCTTCAGAAGGAAATTAGCCTGAAATATGTTCTAACAAATGACTATATAGCCTCTTCCTTCTTAACTAGGAATGGTATGTCAGCACAGGGATGGAGAATGTAACTGTTTTGATTCCCTATGACCTTTTTTTATGGTCATGGAATCATCCTAAAAAAACCCACCCAGGAGCAGAATGGGACGGACTTCAAGATGCCCACAGACTAAGACAGGACAGATTTGTTCACCCTTACCAGTGGTGGCCCTATTCACACCCAACTTGATCCTTTACTGGACTTGGGACCTTTCTAACTTTCTCGCTTTCTGTCAAAATTTGCTTTAAGCTACAAAGCAGATAAATAACCGGGGTGGGATTGTGGGGTGGTAGTTGGTAATGCGTAGCTCAATAGTCTCCATTTCTTCTTCACAAGTTTTGTTCTTCATCTCTCACTATATGATGAACTGGCATGCTTGGAGAACTTCTATAAAGTAGGATCCTCTAGGTCAGTGTTTCCCAACATTGGGCCTCCAGCTGTTTTTGGACTACAACTCCCATCATCCCTAGCTAGCAAGACCACTGGTCAGGGATGATGGGAATTGTAGTTTGAAAACTACTGTTGTGGTGATGTTGTTTTGTTTTGTTTTATTTTTTTCTGGAGCTCACCTGTGCAAAGTTTCCTGAAAAATGCATCACCCGATGCCAGCAGAGTTGGAAGGTCATCAAACCGTTGCAGCTCGATTATCCTGTCAGGGGCAGATGGCCCAGCTAAAGTGCTCAGTTGCGCCTTCTCATATCTGTCTCCAACTCCAATGGGAAGCAATGCTACCCCTAAGGAAAAGTTTGGCATATTGAAATACATACACCCTCAGAAGGTGTTGGACTCTGCTTCATTGGAAGATCTTTAACATTATTATTATTATTATTATTATTATTATTATTATTATTATTATTATTCCCCACTCATCTGACTGGGTTGCCTCAGCCGCTCTGAACTGCTTGCAATATATAAAAACATATATAATAAAACATTAAACATTAAAAAAAACCCTTCCCTATACAGGGCAGCCTTCAGATGGCACGGGGTCAGATAAATCGTGTCCTCCATCATGGAGGGCACGTGTTGTGGAGAGATCACCATAAACTGCCTCCCTGTTGTGGGGCGGGACCATTTGGATAGCCACAACACCCCATTGGTTGCCCCTCAGTTGCCGGGGCTGAAATCTGGCTGGTTTGGATGTCTATTGGCTGCCAAGGGGCTATTTAAGAGGCTGCACGTAGCTGGAGAACTTCTCTTTCTTGAGACGTCCATCGGATCACCTGCCCTCCCACCCTATAATTAGGGCTGTTCATTTGGCCTTGCTATGCCCGTCTAGGGGTCGTCTGTTTCAGAGCAGAGGCCCGGTAGGAATTTGGCCATTTGGCTGATTGGCTGGTGCCCCTTGGTTTTTGCCTACCGTGTACAAATCGTCACAACTTTGTAAGGTTGGCTGTTGGGCATTGGTTCAACGTTTTGCGGAGGGGAAGTGGTTGCCTGTGCCTGCCCCTCTATCACTGCTGCTGGGGAATTCCGTTAAAGGAATCCAGGGACTCGCCTTGCTTTTATCCAATCCCAGTCAAGGGGCTAGGGCCACGCCATAGGCCCTGGGAGCATCTGGGGTGAGCTGTGAGATCAAAACCAGCTTCTCGCTCCCCCAGGATGCTTTCTCTTACTGACATATGGTGGTGCCCAGTGTCAGTCTGGAACCAATGCCTAAGCAACCACTCACATGCTGTAATCAATAAAGTTGTGGCCCAAATTAATGCCAAAAACCTAAAACTACATTCTGTGTCTGTTGTGTCATTATTTTGGGGGTAGTTTCGGGGGGTCTTCACATGCAACTCCATACCCTCCAATATTCCTCCAATGAAAATAGGACGTCCTAAAGTAAAGCAAGGCATTAGAAACTGGGACAGCTTCTGTAAATGCGGGACTGTCTTTACAAAATTAGGGACACTTGGAGGGTCTGAATGAAAAACATCTGGAGAGAGCCAGGGAGGGGAAGGCTGGGCTTGGGAGTGAGACCATTGTGTGCTGTGACACTGAGGGAGTGGAATTTACTCGCATGTTTTCATGGTTGCAAAGCCTCTGGTCTCAGAAAGGGGTACTTTGCCATAGAGACAATGTAGAGGAAAAAGGAACTCTTAATCATTTTTTCTGCCCCAACATACCCACAGATATGTGGTTCTACTAATGAACAACAATTCCCAGGGCTTATTTAAAAAACTGGAGTTACTTTCCACAATACCCTCGTACTATAAAAATAAAAATAGTGGCAGAATATTTACTATTGACTCTTGCAGAATATACAGCAGCCTCCACAGAATCTTGTGATGGGGCAGATACAATTATCACAGCTATTTTGGATGCGTTGGGCCTTCCTCCGTTAGCTTCAGAAACGGCATGCTGAACTGTGAAGTCAATCACTTCTCCTGAAAATGAGAAGAAAAAGTGGTCCATAACCCACGGTAGACTATTTTCAAGAAGGGTTAGCAAAGGGGCCCTCCACACATTGTTGGAATACAACCTGCGTGTCCTGGCTCGGGCTGATGGGATTTGTAGTTCAATGCATCTGGAATGTACCAGGTCAGTGAATAATTACAGGTGAAACTCGAAAAATTAGAATATTGTGGAAAAGTCCATTTATGTAAGCAATTGTTTTCATTAGCTACTGGAGTTTAATATATGAGATAGACTCATGACATGCAAAGCGAGATATGTCAAGCCTTTGTTTGTTATAATTGTGATGATTATGGCGTACAGCTGATGAAAACCCCAAAGTTGAGATTGTTAATTTGGGGTTCTCATCAGCTGTACGCCATAATCATCACAATTATAACAAATAAAGGCTTGACATATCTCGCTTTGCATGTCATGAGTCTATCTCATATATTAGTTTCACCTTTTAAGTTGAATTACTGAAAGAAATGAACCTTTCCACGATATTCTAATTTTTCGAGTTTCACCTGTATAACAACTTGCAGTTATTTGTATATTTTGTGAGATGTGTCGTATGATACATATAGTATTTTGAAGTGGCTCATTCGTATATTTTGAATGACATCATACCAATTCTATATTTACGAAAAGTTATTAGACAGCGTGTTGCATTTGCATTTTTGTAGATTGTCACATTTTGCAACACAGGGGTTTGTGTTTGTTCAGTCACAAATGCAGAGCAGAACAAGCAGACCTACACATTGTTGAGGCTTTCACCTGAGGGCATAAGAGTTTGTGGAGCAAGGACAGTGGAAGACATCATATTTTTTCCTATCTCTGCATATTCCCAATCGCCTTCTCAATCCAGCCCACAGACGGCACGGGAATCTGTGTGTTTTTACATGGGTAGAATGTGTCTTTTTATTTAAAATGCACCTCTAGGTTATTTGTGGGGCATAGGAATTCGTTCATCCCCAACCCCTAAAAATATATATATTCATGCCCCCCCCAAGGTCTGAAGGGCAGTGGACCGGCCCCCTGCTGCTGAAAAAGTTTGCTGACCCCTGATTTTGAGAGTAGTAGGAATGGTAAAGTTTATGGGATGTATACTGTTGAGAAACAGAAGATTAAAAATGGAAAAGTTTATGGAATTTATACTGTTGAAAGACAGAAGATTAAAAATAGGACAATTTAATAACTGGCTTCACTTAATCTACTTTATGATACTAGATAAGGCATGGCTGTAAGCAGACATGGGCTTAGTTTGCACACAACCTTAAGCCCAACCACCAAGAGACTGTGGTAGTTTTGCTGTTGCACCAAGCTGAGCTTAGTTTGACTTCACAGATCATCCAGACCTGGGTTTGTGGCTTGGCTCTTTCCAGACAAACCATGAACTGCAACCTAAATGTCCAGGAAGCAGCAAATCGGTTGCCATCTCCTTTTCCAGAACCTGCGCACTTGCACTAAGCCATAAATCGCGGTCACACATAATCCTAAACCAAACAAGCAAGCACGTAGGGACCCAGAAGGAAAATGGCAGCTGCTTCGCTCTTCCCCAGAAGATGCACGGCCTGCAACTTGCCATTGTTATGTATTGAAGTTCTCACCCTAGGCCACTAGGGGTGTTGTGTATATAGTTTCACTCTGCCCACCGTGACTGCAGTTCTCACTCAGGTCCACATGCAAATGAAGGATTGAGAGTGCCGTTCACGGATTGGGTAGCTAGAGAGAGTTGTTACTGTTGCATGTTACTGAGTACTATATAAGCAGGCTGGCTCAGCCCTTCAGTTCAGTTCTGTTCCAGCCTGAGAATAAAGAGAGCTGCTTGGAGAATCACTGTGTCATCTGCTATGTCCACCCACTACTTAATAGCCATGGTTTAGCTTACCACAGTTTGCCGAGACCTACCAAGAGCAGTAAACCAAGAACTATTCCTGGTTTCAGGTTGGGTTTTGGGGTGGGAGACAAACCACAAGCCTTGGTTCACACATATCACTTAAGTCACATTGTGGCTCAATTCTGGCTAGCACACCAGAAGTGCAAAGCGGTCTTGGTTTGCCTTCTGGGTATTATTGCTATTATTATTTATTAAATTTGTATTTCGCCCTTCAGCTGAAGATGACAGGGCAGTTCACAACATAAAAATGGGAACCTTCGGACTTGCTCATTCTCATGCAAACCAGACCATAGGTAAAGGTAAAGGGACCCCTGACCATTAGGTCCAGTCGTATCCGACTCTGGGGTTGCGGCACGCTCATCTCGCTCTATAGGCCAAGGGAGCCAACATTTGTCCGCAGACAGCTTCCGGGTCATGTGGCCAGCATGACTAAGCTGCTTCTGGCGAACCAGAGCAGCGCACGGAAACGCCGTTTACCTTCCCGCCGGAGCGGTACCTATTTATCTACTTGCACTTTGACGTGCTTTTCGAACTGCTAGGTGGGCAGGAGCTGGGACCGAGCAATGGGAGCTCACCCCGTGGCAGGGATTCGAACCGCCGACCTTCTGATCGGCAAGCCCTATGCTCTGCGGTTTAACCCACAGCGCCACCTGGGTCCCTAAACCAGACCATACATTAGTTTATATATTTACACTTGTTACTCTTTACGTTATGTGTGCAATATCTCTGTATCTATGATCAGCAATGGTAGATTTATAGTACAATAGTAGATTTATTGTACAATGGTACAAAATTCTAAGCATTTTTATGTAAACTGTAGAGCAAGATATAGTAACGTACTTAATGTATATGCAAATAGCTTGGCGCTTACATGGAAAACAAACCTGCAAGTGCACATTGTAGAATGTAGAGGATATAGGGGAAAGGTTCTGGAGGGGAAATATTTTTAATTCAGTATGAGCCAGAACAACGGAACTTAAAATAAAATAAAATTAAAAATAAAATTACAGTTGCCATTTATACACCCATTCAACTCTTCCTCATCACCTCCAGTCAATCTTCCAGTTGCTGGAAAGGTTGTGGAAATAGAGGGATGTATTTTTACTTGTGGTGGGAGTGCCTTCTGGCACGGATGTTATGATCCAAATTTTTTTATCGGAATAAGGAATATTCTTAGATAGCCTGTTCCAGCTACACCTCAGCTGGTGCCATTATCAATATTTTATGCTAGAAATGAGGTAATAAAATAAAAACCACTATTATTATGGAATATGTGAAAATGGTGCAGTTTTTTGTGGAATTCTATTGGTATTTCTAGGCTTCCTCCCTTCTTTTTAGCTCATTTCTTATGTTTTTATTACTTCCGTGAAGACACACCAGTCATCTACATTATTTATGTCTACCGTCCATCAAAATGTGTTTCGGATTTATCCCTTACTTCGTTTTATTGTTTTTAAGCTAGGTGGAAAATGAATGAAGATTATTTAAAATATTTCTTTTTTTTTAAAAAAAAAGATAAATTATATGACAATACCACTTTAAATAAAATTAAAAGTTCACAAAATAACTAACTCATCAGGGCTATGATACAAAAAAAAAATCATTTTCAAAGCAAATTCGGAGATATTATCTTTCTGGTTATGAAACATCATTGAGTTATTTAGGCTGAAGGCTAGGAGAAATATTCAAACACAGCGTATTTTAATGCCCTATTTAAATATTTTTAATGGTGCCACAGCGACACCCGGTGGAAAACAAAAAGCACAAACATACTCATTCGTTAGGACAGCGTACTACAATCATCCCAAACTCTTAGTCACTCGAATGCCAAAAGATATATTTAACAAATTCCTGACATAGCCTAAGGATTGTTTTCACTGCTACTAGGAAAACACCCACACAAGCAGCAGAACAGCAAATTACCTGTGTGGCCAATGATCTGCCATTCTGGGTGACTAATCTGTATGTTGTTGCTAGGAGTGGCAAAGGTTAAAACGTTTGTGGACTTGACTACGCTGTACTCTTTGTGTTTCTTCTGAAGTGTTTACTTGGCTAAAACATTCTATAGCGTATTGTCAGGGATCTTCCCAGGTGCTGCCCATGAGTAACTACTGAGCCTCCTTTGAAGAACTGAAGTTATTTATTCGGCGGAGCTAGTAAAAACATGACCGTTCAATCACTATCAGAATCCGGAAGTACATTCCTTCTGCTACCCGCCCAACACCAGATCTTAGGCACCCTGAAACGATGTCTCCTGGGTCCTCTAGCCCCCCTGCGCTGTGCCTGTGTCGGAAGCTGTGGGCTTGTCTGACTGGTGGTGCTGTGTCTTTCAGCAGTGTCCCGGAGCCCTTGCTCCTCTCCCTCGCTTGGAGACGATTCCTGTGTAAGCTGTGGGACCTGACTGGTGGTGCTGTGTCTTTCAGCAGTGTCCCGGAGCCCTGCTCCTCTCCCTCGCTTGACGATTCCTGTGATGAGGTCGGCGGAGGAGGAGTCCGTCTGAGGGGTCCGGGCTCCCTATAGCTTCGTGAGCTGTCTCCCCTTGAAGAGCAGCTTTCCCTGCCCTGCTCCTGAGCAGGGCTTTGGAGTCCGTCTGCAAAAGGGGTCCGGGCTCCCTATATGCTCCCTCTCCCTTCGTGAGCTGCCTCTCCCCTCCCCTGAAGAGCACCTGCTGGAGAGAGGAGAGGAGTCCCTGCCCTGCTCCTGAGTTCCCCAGGGCTTTCTCTCCCCCTCTCCTCATGAGTAGCTGGGCTACTCCTGACACGTCTCAATCACCACTATTGGGCAGTGCTGTCAAGTATCCCGTTTTCCCCGGGATTCTCCCTTATTTCAAGCAGTTGTCCCGCTGCTCTCCCTTATTTTTTATTTCCCTTAAATTTCCCGTTTTTAATGGAAGCAGCTCCTCCCCTGCTGGCCAGGGACTGGGTGGGAAGACCTCGCCTACTTGGAGAGAAAAGCCTCAGCCCTCAAAGCAAGTGGGAGCCGTTTCCCGTGCTTACAGGGGGGTGTATTCCTCCCCCTGCATCAGCCCCTATCCGTTGCCGCCGAGCCCCTCAGCCGGCCAATAGGGTTAGCTGGTGGGCGGAGCCTGGCTGCCTTTGAGCAGCTGCTGCTTCCTGTCCTGTTTTGATGGGATCAGACAAGAAACGAGACAGAGCATGGGGCCCAGCACTTTGGCTGCCCTGCTCTGCTCCTGCTGCCCTCCTCTTTGCTCCGCTCACGAGCCCGAGCCCGCTTGGAGTTTACATTGCTGCTCCGCCCACTTTTGCTTCTGGCTCCGCCCACCACTGACATGTGACTGTCCCCGGGATAGGTGAGACTGCTGATCCCTTATTTTCAAATCCGAAACTTGACAGCTATGCTATTGGGAATTTATGTCCCACCCTCCAAAGAGATCTTCTGATGCCTTACAGTAACAATACTGTGTTGGAGATACTTTGCAGGGTAAGGTCCCACTGAGCCCAAGATGGCAGGGGAACCCTGAGAAGGACCTCCGATGAAGAACTTAGGGACATGTGGAGACATGCAATGGTTCAGTTACATTTGCCCAAAGCCACATCGGAAACAGTAGCTGTACAGCAAAACAGCATCATCCGAGAATCTAAACTTTATTTGTGGCACGTTTGCCAAAACTATGACCACCATATACTAGCTTTGCTTCTGAGCTGCCCTATGTACTCCAGACGACAAGTGGGGACGTCATACCACTTAATTATTTCTTGTATATATATATATAAAGGTCCCCACATAGGAAGAAGAAGAAGAAGAGTTTGGATTTGATATCCCGCTTTTCACTACCCGAAGGAGTCTCAAAGCGGCTCACATTCTCCTTTCCCTTCCTCCCCCACAACAAACACTCTGTGAGGTGAGTGGGGCTGAGAGACTTCAGAGAAGTGTGACTAGCCCAAGGTCACCCAGCAGCTGCATGTGGAGGAGTGGAGACACGAACCCGGTTCCCCAGATTACGAGTCTACAAGGATCAGCAAACATTTTCAGCAGGGGGCCGGTCTACTGTCCCTCAGACCTTGGGGGGCAGATTTGGGGGGAATATTTTGCCCCACTAACCCAAGATGCATTTAAGGAAACAAAATAATAATAAAAATTCCTTCCAGGCTAGGGAATTTTTTATTTTATTTTGTTTTGACTATGGCAGACCAACACGGCTAAAAAAAAACCTACCTGGAAGGAATTTTTTATTTTATTTTGTTTTGACTATGGCAGACCAACACGGCTACCTACCTGTATTTTAAATAAAAGCAAACATTCTACTCATGTAAAAACACCAGGTGGGCCCCACAAATAACCCAGAGATGCATTGTAAATAAAAGGACACATTCTACTCATGTAAAAACACGCTGATTCCCGGACCGTCGGTGGGCCGGATTGAGAAGGCGATTGGGCCGGATCCGGCCCCTGGGCCTTAGTTTGCCTACCAATGGTCTTGCCACCCTTCTTCCTAATGTGCTATTTCTCAATGTGTTGTTTTTTCACATGGGAGAGCATTCAAATACGTAATCCATCCACTTTCAAAGTGAAATGTCCTTTCCTATGTCCTTTGGGCAGCACGAACTGTGGCATGTTTTAAAGTGCCTTATAGGAACCTTTTGTTTATTTGGTCTTTTCACGATCATTGAAATGTTTTTTTTTCCTCCTTCCTATTACACTGCCCAGAGTTGTGATTATGTCTCTCTTAGATTTTTACGATTGATTTTACAATTGGACTATTCTTATAAACTACTTAGAGATGTTTGTGTTAAATGATACATGAACTGCAAAAATAAATCAATGCGTGGGTGGCAAAGTCCAGAAACAGTTTTGCCAGGCCACTCACTGTGTAGGTCAGACTAGCAGACATTTATACTAACCAATAATAATTTAGAATCCCCATGCCAGGGACATATAGTGGGAGAGAACTGCAACAGAAGCTCTTATTACTTGCAGATTTCCCCACTATGAGAGGGGATTCAAAGATTTACTTGTTTCAGTTCCTTTATCACTTCTCTACTTGGGTCTGTGAAGTGTTGAATTCATGCTGAGTTCTGGTTTAACTAGAAGAACTTCTAAAATTAATTCCAGAATTTGAGCATACATAACTTGCAACCACTTTCAGTCCATTTCATCTCCTCCTTGACCTACATTAATTACATTAGCATTACATCTGCATACTTAAAACACTGCAAAACAATATCTGATGTTGCAGTGAACACCTGGAGGTGTGTGTGTGTGTGTCAGTGTTAAAAATCTTACCATAAACTAGAGATCAAGGTAAAATTTGCCAAAATTGCTCCTTGCAAAAATAAAAAGAAGGGGTGGGTGGGTGCGAGAGAGAGAGAGAAGGGAAGGGGCAAATTCTGCTTCAAACTGGCAAGAGAAAGAATTTCTAAGATGGGTGGGGTTTGGCTTAGCAGTCAGGGGTCAGCAAACCTTTTCAGCAGGGGGCCGGTTGAAAAAAAAAAAGAAAATGAACGAATTCCTATGCCCCACAAATAACCCAGAGATGCATTTTAAATAAAAGCACACATTCTACTCATGTAAAAACACCAGGCAGGCCCCACAAATAACCCAGAGATGCATTTTAAATAAAAGGACACATTCTACTCATGTAAAAACACGCTGATTCCTGGACCGTCTTTGGGCCGGATTTAGAAGGCGATTGGGCCTTAGTTTGCCTACCCATGGCTTAGCTGGAGTGGGTAACCTTTTTGTTGCCACAGGTCAGGCAAAGATATAACCAGGTCATTTGGCGACCAGAAGTCTTGACTTCAAAGCAGGCAGCAAGGCGCTGCTAAAGGAAGTCATTTCAGAAGCTGTTTCTATGCAAGCTGCTTTAAACTTTCCTTTTTGTGCCACATTTTGGTCAAAGCACAGCCCACCAGAGAAGGTTCAGGTGTGTGAGAGAATTCCCTGCAGTGAGCTCTCTCGAACACCCAGATCAAGCAGGATTGCAGGGTTTCCCTCCCTGCCTAGCATTTATTATTTGCAGTAAGTCCCACTATGCTCCTTTCAGCCTTCCAACTGGACATGGAGCTCCTTCAAAGAACAGCAGTTTCCATTTAATGGAAAGGAGAAATCAAGAGTGGAGGAAAATATAATAAAAACTAGGAATGTGCTTTCTTCAGAAACAGCGCAAAGCACAAGCTCTTAAAGATGCAACAACTGGGGCCATCAAGAAGGAACACAGCAGAAAGGTGAGAGCCACTTCCCTCAGGCGTGAGCTGTTAAGGCTGCAGGTGGGCTGACCACCAAAATCTCCTAGCTGTAGAAGACTTCAGACTTTGCTCTGTGCAGGCATGGAACCCATATGTAGATTGCTTTTTGTTGTTGTTCAGTCGTTCAGTCGTGTCCGACTCTTCGTGACCCCATGGACCAGAGCACGCCAGGCACGCCTATCCTTCACTGCCTCCCGCAGTTTGGCCAAACTCATGTTAGTAGCTTCGAGAACACTGTCCAACCATCTCATCCTCTGTCGTCCCTTTCCCAACATCAGGGTCTTTTCCAGGGAGTCTTCTCTTCTCATGAGGTGGCCAAAGTACTGGAGCCTCAACTTCAGGATCTGTCCTTCTAGTGAGCACTCAGGGCCGATTTCCTTGAGAATGGATAGGTTTGATCTTCTTGCAGTCCATGGGACTCTCAAGAGTCTCCTCCAGCACCATAATTCAAAAGCATCAATTCTTCGGCGATCAGCCTTCTTTATGGTCCAGCTCTCACTTCCGTACATTACTACTGGGAAAACCATAGCTTTAACTATACGGACCTTTGTCAGCAAGGTGATGTCTCTGCTTTTTAAGATGCTGTCTAGGTTTGTCATTGCTTTTCTCCCAAGAAGCAGGCGTCTTCTAATTTCGTGACTGCTGTCACCATCTGCAGTGATCATGGAACCCAAGAAAGTGAAATCTCTCACTGCCTCCATTTCTTCCCCTTCTATTTGCCAGGAGGTGATGGGACCAGTGGCCATGATCTTAGTTTTTTTGATGTTGAGCTTCAGACCATATTTTGCTTAAAGACCCAAAAACAAGAACTATTAAAATCATACAGGCAGTCTTTTGCATCAATGAACTTTCCACAACAACAATAAACTTTTCAGGTAGTCAAGCTGGAAGTTCTTAATGGGAGGTTTTTAGGCATATGAGGATCTATTATTCAACAATCCCATTCATGATTTAGAGAACGGGCAGCAGCAGAACAAGAGACAAAATAATCCCTCGGGCATTATACAGGGGCGCAATGGGAATGCGAGAGAAGCTGTACAAAGCTAATACTTTTTTTAAAAAAATGGACAGGAAATAAAAACATAATGATTGGAAAGAGAAATGCAACGTAGAGAAAAATCCAAATGTATTCAAGTGGCAGAGAAGTAGAAACTGAAACATGATAGAATATCCATTAGTAGTTGTTTTCTTGTCCGTACCCCACCCCCGAAAAAACCCAAGGAATAAAATTTTAAATCATTTTAGGATGTTGCCTGATTACAAGAGGCAGGGGAATTCAACAAAGCAGAAGTTCCTGCCTGGACCTCATGAATCACCATATTTAAAAGGTCTCCACGGTTCTAATAACACCTCCTCAATGGCTTTGACCACGGAAGCATGAATCCCCAAAGGCCTTTCTTCCCCCACACTTATGGAATGCTTCCTGAGGAAGAAGTCAAAAGAAGCAACTTACTATTACTTAAATATGACAAAAGCAGACACCTGACAGGAAGGCTAAGACCTGTGATATACGATACAACTGCACTGCACTAAAAGGTTAACCTGTTGGACATGCCCAACATAGTAGTTCTTCTTTGGCAATCACTCGTTGCCGAGTAAGATTGTCTTCCGTAAACACAGTCTTAACAGTGAGTCTGTGACTGTGGAGGCCAATTCTGAATCCACACGTCCTTCCACAGTGGGGACAGAGGTTCCCAGAGGGTAGCTGATCACGGTGAGGAATCACGTGCTTTCCTCTTAGCACTTTACTCCTGAGTTTGAGCATCTTCAAAGTTCATGACACCTTTGGTAAAGGCTGTTCTCCAATTGGAGCGCTTGCAGGCCAGTGTTTCCCAGTTGTCGGTGTTTATACTACTTTTTTTTTTTTTTAGATTTGCCATGAGGGAGTCCTTGAACCTCTTTTGTTGACCACCAGCAATGCGCTTACCATTTTAAAGTTCGGAATAGAGTAATTGCTTTGGCAGACGATAATCAGTCATCCACACAACATGACCAGTCCAACGAAGTTGATGTTGAAGAATCATCACTTCGACACTAGTGATCTTTGCTTCTTCCAGTATACTGGCATTAGTTTGCCTGACTTCCCAAGCAATATGTAAAATTTTCCGGAGATACCGTTGATGGAACCTTTCGAGGAGTTGGAGAAGGCGTTTATAAGTGGTCCATGTTTCACAAGCATACAGTAAGGTTCATAGTACAATAGCTTTGTAAACAAGTATTTTGGTTTCCCTGCGAATGTCCCGGTCCTCAAACACTTTGTGCTTCAAACGGGAGAAAGATGCACTCGCAGAGCTCAGGCAATGCTGGATTTCGGCATCGATGTCGGCTCTTGTGGAAAAATAACTGCCCAGGTAGGAGAAGTGATCAACACTTTCCAATGTTGCACCACTGGTTGGATTTGTGGCACTGCAGAGCGGTTGTTTTGTGCTTGTTGGTGCAGCACTTTGGTTTCTGGGGTGTTGAGTGATAGGCCAAGCTTTTCATAAGCTCCTGCAAAAAATATTTAGGATGGTTTGGAGGTCATCCTCCGAGTGTGCACACACTACACTGTCATCAGCATACTGAAGCTTTATGACGGAAGTTATGGTAACCTTACTCTTTGCTTTCAGTCTACTCAGATTAAAGAGCTTGCCATCTTTTGACACATGATGTCTACCCCAGTGGGGAGTTTCCCTTTGACAATGTGTAGGATGATGACAATGAAAATAGTAAATAGAGTTGGGGCGATAACGCAACCCTGTTTAACACCTGATCCCACTGTGAATGGTTCACTTTGAGAGCCATTGTTATTTGCAATAGTTGCTGTCCTATTAACATGGAGGAGCCGAAGGATGTTCACAAATTTATCTGGGCAGCCAATTTTCAGAAGGACAGTCCACAGGGCATTGTGATTGTGTTGAAGGCCTGAGTCAGGTCAATAAACACCATATACAGGGGTTGGTTTTGCTCTCTGCATTTTTCTTGAAGCTGTCAAGCAGAGAAAAAATCATGTCCACTGCCCCCTTGGAAGGTTGAAAACCGTTTTGGGATTCAGGAAGGGTAGTGTTGGATATAGTTAGGAGATGGTTTGCCAAGATCCTTCCAAGAGTTTTGCCAACCGCAGCTAATAAAGAGGTGCCTCAATAGTTTCCACAATCCGCTTGATCACCTTTTTTTTTTAAAAAAAAAAAGGTTGATAATTTTAGCATCCCTAAAGTCTGCTGGGATCTCCTCTCTCCCCCATATTTTTTCAATGAGCTTGTGAAATCGTTGTGAAAGTTCAGTTCCACCCACTTTGAAGACTTCGGCAGGTATCCCATCATGTCTGCTGGCTTTGTTGTGTTTCATTTGGTTAATAGCTGTACACAGCTCTCCCAGATTTGGAGACACTGCAAGCTCATCTGCAATTTGTTTTTGTGAAATTTGTGAGAGGACCTCAGCAGCTATGGGGGAGTTGCGGTTAAGGAGATGCTGGCAATGTTCTTTCCATCACAATGCAATAGCTTCCTTATCTTTTAGAAGTGTTGAGCGTAGGGGGCATATGCCATGATTTATAGGCCCATAGATGGTATTTGTGGCTTTAAAGAAACTTTGTGCATCATGAGTGTCAGCTAAGTACTGGATCTCTTGAGCTTTTTCTTTTTTTATCCACCAGATGTTCTTTAGTTTTCTGGTTCTTCTGTGAACCTCAGCCTTATAGCGTTGGCATAGGTTTTTTTTCCTTAGTGGTGCAGTTTCTATCTCTTTGCTAGATCTGAAAGGCCTTCCTTTTCTTGTCAATGATGAATTCAATCTCACTATCATTCTCATCGAACCAGTCGTGGCGTTTCTAAGTTTGGTATCCAATAGTTTGTTCACAGGCTGCAATAATGGGCGTCCAGTGTTCCTCAATGTTATCAGGGAACTCTGAAAGCCGATGGTCCTTAAGAGTCATTTGGAAGCAATCCCGTTTAACGGGATCTTGAAGGGTTTGAGTGTTCATTTTGCATCTTGGTTTCCTCCCTTGAAGCTTGCGTTGAGGTATAATCTTGATATCCATTGTGGGACGTATTAATCGGTGGTCTGTCCAGAAGTCGTCAGCACTTGTCAAAGCTCTGGTAAGGAGCACATCATGACAATCTTCAGCTCTTACAATTACATAGTCTAAGAGGTGCCAGTGGTTCAGCCGAGGATGCCTCCATGATGGTGTAAAAAAATTTTTTTGTCAAAAGAGTGTGTTGGTAATAACAAGGTTGTGCACTGCACATATAGTCAATGTAATTGTTGCCAATTCCTTCTTTCTCAATAGTCCCAGGCCACAGATCGAAATCTCGCCTTATGCATCTGATAGGATGGCATCCAGCTGAGAATAAAAAAATTATTTAATGTCTTCATCGGCATCCAGTGTCAGGGCATAAGCACTTAAAATAGTAGTCTGTTGGTTTTGGGAAAGTTTTATTTAAAGGGTTGAAAGTCGCTCATTAATGCCAGTAGGGACTTCTGACAAGAGCTTCACAAGATCGTTTTTGATAGCAAAGCCTACTCCATGTATTCAACGTTCCTGTTCAGATAGACCTTTCCAGAAGAATGTGTAGCCTCCTTTTTCCTCCTTCAGTTGAGGAAAGTTCAGTTTTCATCTCCTCTAAGAGCGGTAGACTCGTAATCTGGGGAAAAGGGTTCGTGTCTCTGCTCCTCCACATGCAGCTGCTGGGTGACCTTGGGCTAGTCACACTTCTCTGAAGTCTCTCAGCCCCACTCACCTCACAGAGTGTTTGTTGTGGGGGAGGAAGGGAAAGGAGAATGTGAGCCGCTTTGAGACTCCTTCGGGTAGTGAAAAGCGGGATATCAAATCCAAACTCTTCTTCTTCTTCTTCTTTCTTGAAGCGCTGCAATATCGATGCTAAAACATTGCAACTCTCTTGCAATGATGACGGTCCTGCATTTGGGACGCTCATTATCTGTGTTATCCAGCAAAGTCTTGTTCCAAAGTTCAATTTACATAGGTAGGTAGGTGCTTCTGGGTGCAGATTTTAAGCATCCTTTTAAAAATTATATCATCCCTCCAAATAACAATTTCGATTTTTCTGCCTCAGGCGCCAAAATGATTTGAACCTTGTCTTGGAGAGAAGCTGGAAGTATGGATGCAGACTGAAGTCACACCCACACCATAGATCTAAAGCACATTGCTTGCCCCAAAGAATCCTGGGAACTGCAGCTTGTTAAGGGTGCTGGGAGTTGCAACTCTGTAAAGAGTAAGCTACAGTTTCCAAGACGGTTTGGGAGAAGCCATCTGCTTTAAATGTATGGTTTTAGATGAGACCAGAAGTGCACTAAATGTGATTCATCATAGTCAACATAACTGTCACATTTTAACAAAATAATAATGATCTGACAGTACAGAAAATTATATACTGCAATATCTAAATGAAGCTACCCTGCTGAGGATGGTGAAGGAATATATAAGCTACCTTTATTGCTAGCAGGAAAGACCATCTTAGAGTTTTCTCATTCATCAAATACAGGGATAATATTCTCCAAAATTGACTTCTAGGAGCCAGTTTCAGAGTGGTGCTGCATAAGTATATTATTATTATTATTATTATTATTATTATTATTATTATTATTATTATTATTATCGTATTTAGGCATCTTACAGTTAAGAACCAAGCTTAATGCCAATCAGACATAATGCTGAAGGAGTAAAAAGGGATGGAGTCCACATGAAAGCAAAGGGCTGGAGGGATTCTGCATGTCATTTCCAGTCTCCCATTTGTTGTTGTTGTTCAGTCGTTCAGTCGTGTCCGACTCTTCGTGACCCCATGGACCAGAGCACGCCAGGCACGCCTATCCTTCACTGCCTCTCGCAGTTTGGCCAAACTCATGTTAGTAGCTTCGAGAACACTGTCCAACCATCTCATCCTCTGTCGTCCCCTTCTCCTTGTGCCCTCCATCTTTCCCAACATCAGGGTCTTTTCCAGGGAGTCTTCTCTTCTCATGAGGTGGCCAAAGTACTGGAGCCTCAACTTCAGGATCTGTCCTTCTAGTGAGCACTCAGGGCTGATTTCTTTAAGGATGGATAGGTTTGATCTTCTTGCAGTCCATGGGACTCTCAAGAGTCTCCTCCAGCACCATAATTCAAAAGCATCAATTCTTCGGTGATCAGCCTTCTTTATGGTCCAGCTCTCACTTCCGTACATTACTACTGGGAAAACCATAGCTTTAACTATACGGACCTTTGTCGGCAAGGTGATGTCTTTGCTTTTTAAGATGCTGTCTAGGTTTGTCATTGCTTTTCTCCCAAGAAGCAGGTGTCTTCTAATTTTGTGACTGCTGTCACCATCTGCAGTGATCATGGAACCCAAGAAAGTGAAATCTCTCATTTTGCAGTCACGAAATTAGAAGACGCCTGCTTCTTGGGAGAAAAGCAATGACAAACCTAGACAGCATCTTAAAAAGCGCCAGGCTAGACAGTCCCATTGACCCAGCCCTGCAGAAGGCATCCTCACGTTGCAACCCGGCTGACCACCACAGACTGCTACGTGTGCATTTCTGCAACTTACCTAAATGAATGAAGCCATTCCTCTCTCTCTCTCACACACACACACACAAAAACCCCTGACAGAAAATTCTTGACCATCTGTTTGGTTTTATTATTATTATTATTATTTCTCCAGGCTGAGAAAGCAATCATGGCCAATCCTCCAGCGAACTATGGAAGTCAGGTTTCATTTCTCACTTTTCGGCAGCAATAAACTCTCCAGCACAAAGTAGGCCAAGGATCCTAAAATCTGGATACTCCCCTGCTCCTATGGGGCCCTGATGCGAGTCTGCTGCCAGACAGACTATATTTTCCAGTCCAAAAACATTATGGGTGGGTTCCAAAGCCATCCACAGTGTTGCACACACGCACCGGGGCTTGACTGATCTCCCCCCCCCCTTCTGTAGCAAGTTCTCTCCCCACACCGCCTGCTGCTCCTGAAGACTGTGGGATTCTCCGGAGCGGGAATAAATGTGGCACAAAGAGCCGCGGGCAGGGAGTAAAACCAACGAACTGCCACCACCCCAAGCAGATGTGCACACAGGAGTCTGTTTGGGTCTTGCACAATTCATTTTATGACCATGTAAGGAAAGCCACAAAATGAGGCTTGACACTTTAAAGGCTTGCATTGGGTCCTTCCGTTTACAAGGGGCCGACCTCCGTTACCTTACTGCCTTTCATAGAATCATAGAATCATAGAGTTGGAAGAGACCACAAGGGCCATCCAGTCCAACCCCCTGCCAAGCAGGAAACACCATCAAAGCATTCCTGACAGATGGCTGTCAAGCCTCCGCTTAAAGACCTCCAAAGAAGGAGACTCCACCACACTCCTTGGCAGCAAATTCCACTGTCGAACAGCTCTCACTGTCAGGAAGTTCTTCCTAATGTTTAGGTGGAATCTTCTTTCTTGTAGTTTGAATCCATTGCTCCGTGTCCGCTTCTCTGGAGCAGCAGAAAACAACCTTTCTCCCTCCTCTATATGACATCCTTTTATATATTTGAACATGGCTATCATATCACCCCTTAACCTTCTCTTCTCCAGGCTAAACATACCCAGCTCCCTAAGCCGTTCCTCATAAGGCATCGTTTCCAGGCCTTTGACCATTTTGGTTGCCCTCCTCTGGACACGTTCCAGCTTGTCAGTATCCTTCTTGAACTGTGGTGCCCAGAACTGGACACAGTATTCCAGGTGAGGTCTGACCAGAGCGGAATACAGTGGTACTATTACTTCCCTTGATCTAGATGCTATACTCCTATTTCAAAGGTGATAATGAATGATTTGGCTAAGACTGGGGGAGATGGAAGCTTGTGAATTTTGTTATGGGTCCCCTTTCCACTCGTGATTCCCAGACGATTGCCATGACAGAAATGTTGGCAAGGCCCTCACCGCATCGTTGGTTGTGACGCAGTTATGTACGCAGGTGACCTACAGGAGTATCCTTTCACCTGCTGAAACCCCATGTGACTTGGTCAGGAAGTCAGCTGACCTTAAGCATAGTCTCCAACTGTGCCAAGAATGCCAGGACCATCACGAAAACCCTTAAGCTGTCACATAGAATCCCCAATTCCCATCTTTGTTAGAGACACGCTAACTGGAAATGGCTTCCTGTTGGGGGAAGTGGGGCGAAGTGAGAGTTGGGGCTGAGGCTGAATGTCCCTTTGCTGTCAATTGTGCAGATAAAAGTGTGTGTGAGAGAGAGACAGAACTCAACTAAGCCATATTAATGCTACACCAGAGTTTAGATCTGTCAGGTAACTGTCCCCAATGCAGCGCAAGGTGGTGGAAGGGCTCTCCAGATGCCACAGAGAGCCCCAGTCCCACCTTGCCAGCAGCTCCTCCTCTGGTAGCGAACGGAGCGGCAAGACGTCCAGCGAGGAGGGGGAGAGTTCACAGGGGAAAGGGAGTAGAGGCTCTGGGGATGCAAGAGAGACCCAGCACTCCCACAGTCCCGAGGGCGATACAGGGGGAACGCAATTTCCGTCGCCCCAAAGACGTCGTGGGGTGAAAAGAAAGGATGGAAGGTGGGGTTTTCGTATACCGAAACTCTTTTGTTGGGGTCAGAACCGGAAGGGGCCATTCCCGGATTCTGACACCGCTTGATACAGACATGAACTTTTTAGCTCTGCACTGTACATAGTTTGCACAATAAAATCTTTAAAGGAAACAGCGGAGTCCTGGCTGCTTACTCATGAGCAACTAACTGAGAACCTTACAAGACCCAACCAGTATAGCTGGGAACCAATACATTGACTTCGAAGTCTGACATTTTCTGACTGCTGACAGGTGATTTCTGGAATTGTTGTTGTTATTTAAACCATGTTGTAACCCACCTTGCGCTAGAGGAGAGCCGGGGATGACATGTTTTAAATTGAAAAAGCAAATGTAGGTGGGGTCAGCCCAATAAACCTTCACAGAACCGCTCTCTGTATAAAGTCAAAAAAAAATCTGGCCCATCACTTACCTAGTTTGCTGGTGCCTTGCTCTCTTTGGTGAATTGAACTCACCAGAGACAATAGGCTCGCTTTTTCTTGGGGTATGTTCCATGAAATTTCCAAAGTATTTGCTTTTCCATATTGAAGAACTGCCACCTGAGTTGTAGTTCGACCTGGGGGAGGGGGGGGCGGGGACAACATAAAAATTACTGAAGGAAAAGGCATCAAGAAATTAAAGTGGTGGGACATGTTGTTGTTGTTGTTCAGTCGTTCAGTCGTGTCCGACTCTTCGTGACCCCATGGACCAGAGCACACCAGGCACGCCTATCCTTCACTGCCTCTCGCAGTTTGGCCAAACTCATGTTAGTAGCTTCGAGAACACTGTCCAACCATCTCATCCTCTGTCGTCCCCTTCTCCTTGTGCCCTCCATCTTTCCCAACATCAGGGTCTTTTCTAGGGTCTTTCACCAGGGTCTTTTCTAGGGAGTCTACATATGTAGTCTGATTTTTAATAGTTTGCACCCACGAGACAGTTAAATAGTTTGGGTAGCTAGAAATGAGAGGACCCTTGGATCTGTGCTATATTCATTTATAATACTTGATATCTGCCACCTAGTTCCAGAGATTAATTTAGACCTGCCATTCAGAAGAAAGTTCTTTTGGTAACCGGTTTGCTCTGTACAGCTTATATTGGCTGAGGTTGTCAATGCATCTGCCCTGCCAGAAAAGCAATTACCTGAGTGACAGGCCCAGTCTACACATGAAATGAGGCAGTGCAGTCCTAAGGTGGCAGAATGAAATGTAGCACTTCAGGATGCAGGTGGAGAAGTTATTTCTGAATGTTCCCTTGCATGGAACAAATCAGCACAGGAGAGGACAGAGGGGGCTAGAACCTTTGTCTTTGTGTTCCTTTTTACTAAAACATGTTAGTTTCCCCCATATGTCAAATATTGGTTTTCGGTTTTTATTATCAAAGCAGAGTGGTTTTAGCAACATCTAATGCAAACAGACCAAATTCCAACAATTGATGTTGCTCATGAATTCTAAGTCGCTTAGCAGGGAAGCAAGAACTTGTTGGTCTGCCACTAAGTGCCTGTCCTCTTTAACAAGGTGTGAGGGAAAAAAATAGTAGAAAGCTTTATACTCTTTGTGCAAGAAGAGATGCTGTGTCCGGTTGGGTGGATTCGGGTTTCTGAGCTAGGCCAACATCTGACTTGAGTCAATCTACCATTGCATGTGCCAAACAAACAGAAAATCTGGTGCAGCTTGCTGTGGTGATTGCCATAATCTGAGGCATTTATGCCAAGTCAAACTGTTCTGATTATTTATTTTACAAGGGTGGAGTCCAACTGGTGCTTTTGCACTCATGGAAGAACTTTTCATCCAGCTGAACTTCTCATCCCCTTCCCTCTCATTGCACCTGTCTAAATGTCCCCGATAATCATCTCGAAATAACTCGGGAAACCTCCTGAGCAGTGTGGAAGACGGCACTGGGGTGGAGGTTGAAGGGGGAGAACTTTGTTAACGGGTAATCATTAGTAAGCTTCTTTACATAATATTTCGTGCTTCAGCTAATATTATTTGAATTCCAATTAACATTAAATTGCTTGCATGCTTGGTGTAAAAATAACCAAGAATGTCACAGGAAGTTTAAATGCGTTCCCTTTTTTTAATTGTGTTTTAAAATTTGTGACCAACCTCAAGAATTCATCTGTGACTTGGATAATTGTTTTCTGTAAAAATATGAGTATTTTATTTAAAAAATCCCCTGCAATGTACATAACATTTCCTGGGCAAGTGTCAAGCCTATGGTAATTTTTATTGGAAACCTTGGGGGAGGGGGTATGTTTTATATTACACTTTATCATGCATTCACAAGTCAGCATCAAGTCTATGTCGGAAGTTGCAATGCCCATGGGAATTTACACGTAGCTGTGGCAACACGCTAATAATTTGTTTTCAACCCAACATTTTATCACCATTTGCAGGGAAGACAAATGCCCCAGAATAAGCACTCATGCTTTACATTGTGGGTGCCCTTTGCGATCGCGTGCGGTGCTACAGTTCCCAGGGAGCTTACCGACAAACAGGGGCTGGCTTGCCTCTCAGTGTTAATTTTTGGAGGTTCGCCCCCAGCCTCAGTAATCAAGTTTCTTGCTGGGAGGTGGGGCCAGCCCCATTTATAAATAGGGGGTGGAGCCGACAATAGCCAGGCAGTCGGCTCTGGAGATTCACCCTCCCTACCCTCCCTTTGTTTAATGTTTCTTGTTTGCAGGTTAACTTTTTCTTCCTGTTTAGTGGGCGCTGCTACGGTCTTTGAAGGACCGGGAAGAAATTTCCCTGCATTGGCAGGTTTTGTCTTCCCCGTTGCAATTCATCACAACTTTGGCGGTTATGGCCTTGGGTGGAACCCTTTAGTCTTTTCTTCCCTATATGGGTGGGGGGGCTGAAGTGGTGGCTCACCCCCCTGCAGCAGCAATTCCAGGGTCCCCCTCTTAAAGGGGTTATATATATGGGTGTCACTGGCCATACACTGAAAGGTCGTCAGTGAACTACCCTGCATGCGGGGATATGGGCTGGGCTGCCTGCTACACTTACGTCTCGCAGAGCACCCCCATATCCCATTTACCCTGATGAGCCCCAGTTCCCCTCAGCTGGGGGGCTGGGAGGGATACACGCCCAAGGCCTAAGCCAAGGTCTTCCTACATTCAGAAGTTTAATAAAGTTGTGGCCTAATTTTAATTCCATAACGTTGTCAGTCTTTATTCCTTCCTTGTGATCCCTGGGGGCTGGGGCTGCCGTGCCTGGTCTCGCAAATCTCAGTTTTTAAGAAGATGATTTCATACTAATCAATCTACTGTTCTACAGCATCATCTGCAGAAAAAAATCTATTTCCAATTTCCCAGTATCAAGCTTAATAATGTAGTTGCAAACGCACCCCAGTATTTCTGTTTTTGCAGTTTCTTTCAGGATAATCACATTTCTCAGAGGGACAAAGAAAATTATTATTACATGTCTGTGGTGCTTACTTTTAATTATATTAAAAATTCATTTACACTTTGCCTTCAACCTTTGATAGGGTTGTGCTGTTTCCTTAAGGCAAAGCAGGAGACCTCAGCTCCCAGGGGTGAATTTTGGTGCCTCCAGATCAGGGATGGTGAAATTCTGGCACTTTGGCTACCTTTGGTGCATAAGTTCGATTTTTTTGTTTTTTAAACACACATCCCTGCTTACGTCTATGACAAATCAAGATTGTTTGCAGAAAGAGTTTTTGGCGCACCACTTCAGTAGTCCCCTCATGGATACAACAAACGTGGACCCCAAACTTCTAAAACGATTTGAGTAAATATATGTTACTCACCAACATTGCTGTGCTCAATAAACGCTTTCACAAATTGTTTCATTTCCTCAAATTGTGGTTTGCTAACCTTCGAGCTCCCATCCAGAAGGAATATGACATCCATTGGTTTGCTGCAGGTTTCTAAAGATTATTTAAAATAAAATAAAAAGCTTGGAATTCTTTTTGAAAATTTATACTAAGCAACTGTTGATAGAAAGCAACTGCAAACAGTGGAAATGTTCCAGAAGGCCTGCAAATGCTGTCATTTGGTGCAAGAATGAGCTCGCCTGTTTTGAATCTTTGAAGCCTTAGTTTTGGTTCGGCTGGTCAGGAGAGGGGAGGCTTCTCACACCGGCTGCCTGTCAGCTTCCACCTTTATCCAAGTCAGGCATAGGCAACCTCGGCCCTCCAGATGTTTTGGTACTACAACTCCCATGATCCCTAGCTAACAGGACCAGTGGTCAGGGGTGATGGGAATTGTAGTCCCAAAACATTTGGAGGCCTGAACATATTAGCACCTCACAGACAAGTCATGACAACTGCTTGGTTGTATCCATCTCATTTGTAGCCATGCTCACACAGGTAAGCACTAGAACTGGCCATTCGGGAGTTTTTGACCCCTTTCGTTGGTATCCCTACACCAAACGAATCACACAAGTTCTCCTTTGGGCCTGCAGATCAGGACAAGGGAGAGATTGATCTTTACAAAAACCAGCCACAAGCAACAACTTGAGGGGTTAGGGCGGGAATGGTATGGCAGTATCTGTCCTATCCTACCACCCTGAACTCTCCATGGCCTGCTCAAACGTGTTAGAGAAGGAGCAATCTATTGGCTCCAGAGTTTAGCAGGGGAAAAATGTGTTAGATTTTTTAAGAGGTTGCTCTCAAGGTTCAAAACAAAACAAAACCCCAAGTTAAGAAAATGGGCATTACCTTCCCTTGAGCAGCATGTTTTTAATATCAAGTCAGGTCCTTCTTGGATGAGCCTGTCATAATCCTCTAAGATTATGGGAGCCTGAGGCTGGCTTAACTCTCTGAGTTCCTGGATGTTAGCATTCGGGCTTATACCAATGGGAATGAGGTTGACATCAGTGGGTAGGCGAGTGATGGTATCTGTGGCAGGGTTCGCAGTCACCATGTAAACCAAGTGTGGGGCTTGCCTTCTTTCCCTCCTGCTTGTGGCTATAGTTTGTTCAGAGACAAAGTTGAGAGCCTTTCCGGTGTTGGTGGCGTTCCCTCCACGGAACTTCATCTCCCTCACCTTCTTAATCAGGTCGGTTTTTGACTGTCTGTCCCTGAAGGAATATTCCACCGTGATTGTGAACGAGTACTGAATGATAGTGATACGGACGGTTTCTTCCCCGATATCCATTTCTCGGATTGTGCGGGCGATGAACTCTTTGACCAAATTGAAATTCTGCTCACCAACTCTGTCAGACGCCTCGAGTAAAAAAACAATGTCAACGGCCTTATGAACAGAAACTAAAAATGTTGTTGGGGCTGCTCTGCTTAACCCCCAGCCACGTCCAGGGACTGCGGTGACACTGGGGAGGGTTGCAATAGGAGGCTGTGTGGTAAACAACACGGCACTTACTTCAGGCACAAGGCCACAGAAGTAATCAATTATTTCATCCCTACGTTCCCTTAGTTCAAGCACACTGTTCATGATGAAGGCTTTATTCTCAGGCGACTGCCTTTCGATTAATTGAATTTGGTCAAGGCTGATATGAGGTCCGAGTCCGACTGGTATTACGGTGATTTTCTTCTTTTTCAAAAGCGGGAAAATCGTTTGGATTTTCTTCGGGTCCTTGCTAGCTGTAAGCAAGACAGCAATTCTGGCAGCGTTTGTCCGTGGAGCCTTCCCAAACACATGGAATACAACGTACTTAAGCACTTCGGTTGCAGAGGCAACATCTCCACCAGTGTATTTTATATTCTGAACAATCCTCCTCATTTGAGATGGCTTTTTAATATCTTTGAGGCCAAGGTAAATGTGTGAGCCAGTTCGGTATTCTAGGATCGCCAGGCGGATTCTTTTCTGGGAGATGTGGAGTTTTTCCATCATGCCAATTACGAAAGCTTTCAGCTGTTCAAAATCACTCTCAGAAAGCTTATTGGAGCCATCAATTAAGAAAGCAAGGTCCATCATTTTACTGCAAGAGTATTCATAGGTTATCTGATCTTCTGGAGCAATAGTTGTGGTCATTATAATTTCCTCTGACTCCTTTGGGTCACATCTATGACATGACAAGTTTCGTCCTTCACAATGGCTGGAATCAACAAGATAAACCATTAGAAACAATAACAGTATTTCTCCACAAAACTTTTGCAACTAAGGATTGACTCGAAACAACGAGGCAGAGAAGACACTGTACAGGTGAAACACGAAAAATCAGAATATCATGGAAAGGTTCATTTCTTTCAGTAATTCAACTTAAAAGGTGAAACTAATATATGAGATAGACTCATGACATGCAAAGCGAGATATGTCAAGCCAAGCCTTTACTTTGGGGTTTTTTGCACGCCATAATCATCACAATTTAACAAACAAAGGCTTGACAATCTCGCTTTGCATGTCATGAGTCTATCTCATATATTAAACTCCATTATGAAAACAATTGCTTACATAAATGGACTTAGATATCTAATTTTTCGAGTTTCACCTGTAAGTTTCACGATTCTACAATTCTGGAACCTAGCCAAGATAACATTCAAGAATTCTGCATGGTTGTTTAACGTTATCAAATAAATAAAGTGCTATCCCAGATATTTTATGGGATCCCACTACAAGCATTTAACAGTGACTTAGAAAAGATTCACTCTAGTTTCTTGAGACGTATCCTTGGACTCCCAAATGTTATTAAATATGAAACAATGTGTGCAGAATTAGGCATACACACAATGGAATACTGGGCCTGGACCACCGCTATAAAATACTGGCTGCGCTGCCATTTCCGCTGTCCACCATCAAGCTTGCTCTCTGACCTCCTTAAGGACTCCTATAAATCTAGATGGTACCAACTCCTAGAAAATAAAATCAGATCGATAGGCATCGAGCTGGAGCCCTTGTACAATTCAAGCGAGCAACATATCTTTCACAATGTCCAAATTAGACTAAAGGATGTTGAGAGACAAAATATTGTGGCAGCAGTAAATAAAATTTGCTCTCCCTATTCTATGATTTAAATATCCTAATAGCAGGGTCAATTGTTACTAAACTTACCAGCCCATAAATGGCCCGGACTTTCCCTCGGCATTTGTCAGGGGTAGATACAGAATATCCCAGAAACAAGAGATCTAATTCCCTGAATTCCCGGACACTGTAGAGCATATTCTCTTTTATTTCCACTACACAGTACCTGTGAACGCGTGTTGTCCCCCCTTTTGGACGGTTTGAAACCGCAGCATGGTGGAAGTGTTGGATTCTGTCTCTCTGACATTGACCAAGGGGTGACTGCGGGGGTAGCCGAGTTTTTGGCAGCAGTGCTTCAAGGAGCCGAAATTCTAGATTTTACTAATACACACATAACTATGAGTTTAATTGTTGTTTCAAGAATTTTCATGTAAATGCCTAATAAATGATAAGTAAGTGTTTAACGTTATCTCAATGCTTAAGTACCATGTTTTGGTTCAGCTGTTCCATTCTTCCAACAAAATATAAGCACAATACTGATATGAAGGGGGGTGGGGGTGGGAATGCGTCTTCTTAATTCTGATGCAACCAGGACAATGCAATACAATACAATCAAGAGAATTAAGCATCCCTGAAACACTTTTTCTACCAGGAGATGTGGTTACGGTGTGGTCAGGGATGCCACAGCATATAAAGTCTCCTTCTTGAGGCTTCCAGTTGCTGGAAGCAACACAGGTCTCTTTGCCCCCGATTCTAGTTCCCTCACTGTGCTGCACCTTGCCTGAATTTCCCGTGATGTTCACCTCACACTACCTTGCCTCTGTACAACGTCAAACCTAGACTGATTCTCCATTCATGATCTTAGTTCCTATACTGGGCTGCTCTGTACTCGTGTCCTAGTTGGTAGTGTTTTGGTAAATCGGGTCCTCCCTCAAAGAGGGCACGTGTTGCGGTGCGACCTGGCCAACCAGACCCGGTGTTGTGGGTGGGGAACGTTTGTATAGCCACAACCCCCTTATTGGTAGGTCCCTCAATGCTGGGTTTAATCAGGCCAATGGGACGCTAGCCAAATGGATCGAGGGACCTATAAGCCAGCCCATGCACGTGTCCCTGAGCTTCCTCTTTGGGCCAGTGCATCGGAACACCCGCCCACCTCTCCCTATATTTAGGGCTTGCGCTTGACCTTGCTATGCCGTCGTGTGTCGTCTGTCGTTGGGACAGGGGCACGGCAGGAATTTTCCCCACTTGGCTGATTGGCTGTTGCCATTTGGGTTTCGCCTGCCACATAGCAAATCGTCACAACTTGTAAGGTTGCGGATAGGCTCTGGTTCAGGTGATAGGGGTGGCAGAACGGTCTGGCCACTCCTATGCGAAGGGTATTCCACTAAAGGAATCCAGGGACTCACTGGTTTGGCAAACCCTGAAAGGGGCCATGCCCGTGCCCGAGTCCGGGGGACATCAGGGTGGCTGACTGGCACTCCTGCCATCAGCTGTCCCTGGTGTTCATCCTTGGCTGTCCTATGAACGTGAGCTCTGGGACAGCACTGCCTGCAAGGGTGCAGGGAGCTAGTCGAATCAGAGCCTATGCAACCACTCACTTGATTGTAATCAATAAAGTTGTGGCCTAAATTTCTGCCAAAAACCAAACCAAATATCTGAGTCATGTGTGAATTTATTTCTAGGGTCTGGTTAAAAGGTCTAAACACGCAAGAGGCTTTTACCGGCTGGGCCCCTACACCCCAACCCCTGAGGACACCCACTGGAGTGTGACGCTTTTGCCTTCCTCTCCTTTGTCTTGCCCCATCCTAGAATCATAGAGTTGGAAGAGACCACAAGGGCCATCCAGTCCAACCCCCTGCCAAGCAGGAAACACCATCAAAGCATTCCTGACAGATGGCTGTCAAGCCTCCGCTTAAAGACCTCCAAAGAAGGAGACTCCACCACACTCCTTGGCAGCAAATTCCACTGTCCGAACAGCTCTCACTGTCAGGAAGTTCTTCCTAATGACAAGGACTGAGCTGAGGCTTTGAAACAATAGCAGCACATAATCCACTGACATCATTGGAGATGACGTAATGCTGTTGTGGCTAAGAATTATTGGAATGAGTACACTGATTTACAGAACTATTGCAATTTATTATTTTAATCCTGGTGCAAATATTTGGTGCATGACATTCTACAAGCTTCCAATTTTCTTTGGATGTTTGCTATAAAAATGGTTTCCTATTGTTTGTACAGGTGGTGCTGGCATCTAAATTAGGTGACAGCTACGTGCAGCGATGTATCCCTGGTGAGGCAAACGTACATAACATTCCAAAACTGCATGGAGGAAGAAGTCACAGTGTGTTGCCATGCACGTTAAATCATTAGCAGGCACTGGGGAAACTGTGGTATAGGATTCTAGGCGAGCAATTTCTCCCAAACGATATAGTGTTTTAAATGATCCTGATTTTACAGCGCTGATAACCAAGGCCTGCATTTCCTCCCTGAATTCAAAGGGCAATCATCATGCAGAAAAGGAGCATTAGGCATGGATCCCCTTTCAAATCAACCCTCGGATATGTAACGTAAACGCTATATAAGGAATGATTCTGCAATCCAGAACCTGGTTTTTACTTGCAGCGTGTCCTTCCTCCAAAACAGAAAACTTTTCCAGAGTCTTGACTAAATACTTGTGCCTTCATGCAAAATCAATGCTGAAATTCACTACTTTGGGTTATTGCATGCATACATTCATGCTCCCCATGCTCACCCTGCCCCCCCCCCCGCTCAGAAAAAAGGTTTTACCAGGATCGGCAGAGCTCCGTATCTTCCGCGTTCAATACGATCCTCTTCCCATGGGGAACTCGGAGATTGTCTAATTCACACACCGGGCATTCTTCAAGATCGACACAAGACTCTGACAGCTCGTCAAGTATTTTCCCTGTTTCACAACAATTTTAGAAGTTGGGCTTTTAAAAGAAACAGCCAAAAATCGTTTCCGAGCACAATTCAAAGTGTTGGTGCTGACCTTTAAAGCTCTAAATGGCCTCGGTCCAGTATACCTGAAGGAGCGTCTCCACCCCATCATCGTTCTGCCCGGACACTGAGGTCCAGCGCCAAGGGCCTTCTGGCGGTTCCCTCACTGCGAGAAGCCAAGTTACAGGGAACCAGGCAGAGGGCCTTCTTCGGTAGTGGCACCCGCCCTGTGGAACGCCCTCCCACCAGATGTCAAAGAGAAAAACAACTACCAGACTTTTAGAAGACATCTGAAGGCAGCCCTGTTTAGGGAAGCTTTTAATGTTTGATAGATTATTGTATTTTAATATTTTGTTGGAAGCCGCCCAGAGTGGCTGGGGAAGCCCAGCCAGATGGGGGGTATAAATAAAATTATTATTATTATTATTATTATTATTATTATTATTATTATTATTTCTACGCTTGCACTTCCCAAGCACCAATGATAAGGATGGGAGGATGGGATGGGGCATCCGCTTTCTGAAGGAATCAAGTTACCCACAAGTGGTCCAGTTGCACAACTCAGCCAGTCTCATCTCTACCTACTCTGGGGACCATAGAAGCCAACTCATAGGGGCCAAAGTCCCTTTGCCTCCCCCAATAAAATATTTGAGCCCCCCCCCCCGTTAACATGCATTGCCATTCACATGGTGAGTGAGTGAGTGTGTGCGCAGCGTTTTGTGACTGATTATGTGGGGTGGGGCTTACCTGCCCCCACCAAATATTATTCAAGTTGGCACCCCTGCTGTGGATGCCAGTAAGGAAGGAAGTCAAGATCATCTGTGTGACTCCTCCTGCTGATGAGAGGGGCAATCCCAAATAATCTCCAAACCAATCCCTTCCGCTCCCTACCAGAGATTAATAGCAAAATTTATTTTCACTTTTGATCGCAGAAGCTAAGCTAGTACAGCGGTACCTCGACTTACGAATTTAATCTGTTCCGAATGCACATTCGTAGGTCGAAAAATTCGTAAGTCGAAAAAAGCGATTTCCCCATAGGAATGCATTGGAAACGAAAAATTCAGAAAAATTCGTAAGTCGAGTAAACGCCATCTAAATTCATAAGTCAAGTAAACCCCATCTAAAATTTGTAAGTCGAGTAAACCCCATCTAAAACCACCAACGGATGTCCTTCGGATGTCGAAAAATTCGTAGGCATGCGGGCACTTTTTTCATTCGTAAGTCGAAAAATTCGTATGTCGAGTAATTCGTAAGTCGAGGTACCACTGTACGTCCACACCCAAAGGACCATGCTTGCCTGTTGGACAATGCACATGACATCCTTCGACACACTTCACAGGGCAGACCACTGGATCCAAGTGCTGGCATGTGCTGGGACAGGCAGGGCCACAGCTGTTGTATCGCCACTCACACAGGTACCCTCCTCCTCCTCCTTCCTTGTTCATGTCTTCACAACTTTGTGCTACCAAATATGAAGAAAAAACAACAAGAACAACTGGATGCTTGTGCCATGAAGTAACAACGAAGCTTCACATCTTACGGTGCTTCTGAGTATTCGGTATGCTTTGCAAGATCCCGTTTATAACAAGCCTGCAGTGTGTCAGTACCGGTTATGACCATATCGCAGATGGAGGTTATGAGTTCATGGAAAAAGTGAGATTCAAACTGGAAACTTCACTTCACACTACTACTATAGATTCCATCTAGGGATGGACTCAGCGACCTTGTTCTGGTTTGTTTCTATGCCACGGGTTCAGCCTAACTATATATATATATATATTTAGGAAATTCAAAAAAACCCACACAAATTCAGTACTTAAAAAAACAAAACCAGAAAGTGGACAAAGGGCTGTCTTTCATGCTTTCACTTTCTTTTTACACATATTACTATCTTAAGGTAAAGGTAAAGGGACCCCTGACCATCAGGTCCAGTCGTGTCCGACTCTGGGGTTGCGGCGCTCATCTCGCTCTATAGGCCAAGGGAGCCGGCGTTTGTCCGCAGACAGCTTCCGGGTCATGTGGCCAGCATGACAAAGCCGCTTCTGGCGAACCAGAGCAGCGCACGGAAACGCCGTTTACCTTCCCACTGGAGCGGTCCCTATTTATCTACTTGCACTTTGATGTGCTTTCGAACTGCTAGGTGGGCAGGAGCTGGGACCGAGCAACGGGAGCTCACCCCGTGGCAGGGATTCGAACCGCCGACCTTCTGATCAGCAAGCCCTAGACTCTGTGGTTTAACCCACAGCGCCACCTGGGTCCCTATTACTATCTAGTTGAATGCAAAAATTTCAGCGAGTTCCATTCCTAATCATGCCCTAGGTGTGCTGTGCCACTCTGATATATGCACGAGATCTCGGCACAAACCAAAACATCGCAGTTGCCCCAATTCTGCAGAACACGGGTGGCCATTTCTTTGTTTTTGTTTTTTGATAGATTTCCCATTAACAGCAACGAACAGAGACTTGAATTAAATGACACCCCTCTCTCCTTTGCCAATGGAAGCGCCGCATATTGAGGTCACATCCACACTGCAGAGTTTAACAGTCCGGGCTTCCCCCAAGGTATCCTGGGAAGTGCGGTGTGTTTGCCACAGAGCACCCCTAACAAACTTCAGTTCCCATGATTCTTTATCCCACGACAGTTGGTATGATAGTGCTTTTAATGTGCACATCGCTCATGCCGTGATGATCGATTCCCATCCCCCTTCAACTCTCCAGCACTTACGGCATAGAGTAGGAGACCTCCAGCGAACCACAACCCCTTTCTGTGCACAGGCATGGGAGTAGGCAGCTAGGACGTCACAGAAGCAAGCGCAATCCCCAATGGATTCACAAGCACAGGTGTCATACAGGCAGATATCCACATATGGCTCAGGGTCCACCTACAAAGAAAATCATATGGGTTAAATGTGCTAGTGGCTTTCCATTGTATTGAATAACCAGGGATTGTTCTCTCTCTCTCTCTCTCTCTCTCTCTGACACACACACACACACAGAGAGAGAGAGAGAGAGCTTCTTTCCAATTCAGACTCTAAACCTGTCTGTGTAATAGGATTTAATTCACGTTAATAATGAAAGGATAGAGCTATAATCCTTTGGATTCCCAAAGTGGAAGGGCGCTTTCTTGAGGAGAGTGACAGGCGCAGAAGGAAAATGACAGAAACCTGAGTGCTCTATTGCAGCACAGAAGGGAGAGGAGGTTTCTATAGAGCGGGGAAGAGAAGATGTGTCCTTTTCCTCCCCCTCCCAACCCACTGGCAATACATGTGTGTGTGTGTGTGTGTGTGTGTGTGTGTATCCTTCCCCTTATACTGAGGGAAGGACGCCTTTTTCGTGTTTATGTAGCTTGTTTCATAAAACCCTCAAAACTTCAGCCACTTTGGAAGCAAGAGCTGGTATGCGGTCTTTCCATGCAGCGGTGAAGGAAGCCGCTTGGCCACCCAGAGCGGCAAACCCAGGGGCACCCGGGGGCGGGGTGTCACTCCGCAGCGCGCATGCGCAGCGCCGCTACATACGACGCATGCGGGGCTATGTATGACCGCATGCGGGGCTATGTACAACGCATGCGGCGCTACGTGGCGGCGCTGTGCATGCGCGCTGCGGAGTGGTGGTGCTGGCAAACCGCGAGCAAGCCTGCTCGGCACGTGCTTTGCTGCTTCCAGCTGTGGTGAGAGGCGAGGGGCGGGCCAGGGAGGGGCGTCAGTGGCTGATGCCCCTCCCTGGCCCACCCCTCGCCTCCGCCCCAGCTGGAAAAAGGAAAGCGTGCACCGAGCAGGTTTGCAAGCATGCGTTTTTACCAGGTGGTGGGCCTCGGTTTGGGCATCGTGGGGGGGGGCGCCGAGTGTCACCCCCTCCAGGGTGGCACCCAGGGTGGAGCGCCCCCAATGCACCCTCTTGCTCTGCCCCTGTTCCCCTGTCAAGCTTCCTTGCGGAGTGGAGGGTCTCAGTGGGGGCTGTGGAGGGCTTTTATCAGCTGGGCGGGGTGCCTGTACAGAAGGGTGCAGCCTTTGTTTGCCTAGAACCAGGTGCCACCTTCTCAGGTGGCAGCAGACCCACCCTGCCCGATGGGATGCACGCCGGCAATCTCAGCATTCCCAAAAGCAGAGGGAGAGTGGAGTTGAGTAGGCATGCTAAGCCTCCTCTTAAAGCTGGCAGGAGGGGCGGGAAAACTTGTTGGGACATCTTTGTCCCTTCTTGCCCCGCTGCTGAATTCCCAAAGCATGACTTCTGAGCACTGAGCACCATTGCTTGCCTGACAGGATACCTCTTCCTTTCTTACAAGCAAGAACTTCTGTCTCTCTCTCTGTGTTAGGTGGGAGCCTGAACAGCCATTCCCCGTTATCATGATGGCCAAACTCAACCATATGCAGGCCATAATTTGGTATCAAAAATGATGGTCCAATAAGTCAAGACTGGTTATCTTATCTGATAACCCTCGGCAGCAACTCGTTTTTTGAGGAATTCTTATTATTTGCTTGTTCTTTGCAACAATATGTTTCTTATATTTCTTCCTAAAATATTGGAAACTCACCTTTCCATAAGTTCAAGGCAGCTTTAACCACCTCAAAATTAAAACAAAGCAAACGAAGTAAACTGGGTGGCCTCCACCTTAATTTCTATGATTATTTGTCCAAGCTCCATTTTCTGAGTGTTCCTGGGTCTGATAACGGGAAGTGAGCTAAACTGGGAGGAAAGTGCCTTGGACAATGTAGGGAAGAAAGGAGAATTCAACTCTCCTCTCCTACATCCACAAAAAACCCACCCTCCTCTTCATCTGCAAATACAGCAGAACACCACTAAGCATACCATGTTGTCATGGGCGCCATGTCTAGTTTTGTCCTTAGATACCACAGGCAATAGGATGAAGGATTACAAAGAAAAATGTTGCTGCTAAGTATTTGTCCAGGTAATGAAGAGAGGCAAAAGAGAGAGTGAGACCTGGATAACAAGCTTCTTACCAATTTTTTACACTCTTTGAAGGTATTGCTGTTCAGGACGCTGCAAGATGTTTCCACCATCACTTGCTTCACCACATTGCCATTGCACAATGAAGATGCCAAGCTCTGTCCCTGAGAAAGCTTAACAAAGGGAAGCGATATTGACACGTTGTTATTACTATAACATATGTGACTACTTAACATTCACCTGCTTATTTATTTAGCCTATATGTAGCAACAGCGGTGATAATCCAATCTAGGAAGTCACCACTGGATCCCAATAAACAGACAGCAACAGATCTGAATATCTGACATTTCATTTCTTAATGAAAGTGGCAAGCTGAGCAGTTTGTGGTTGGGCACATGGAAGTAGCTGTGCAGTTCTTGCACCCTGTTCTATCTTCATAATTTTAACAAATGTACATAATTTTAACAAGTCTCCACCCCCATCATTCAGCCCGGACACTGAGATCCAGCGCCGAGGGCCTTCTGGCGGTTCCCTCACTGCGAGAAGCAAAGCTACAGGGAACCAGGCAGAGGGCCTTCTCGGTAGTGGCGCCCGCCCTGTGGAACGCCCTCCCATCACAGGTCAAGGAATAAACAACTACCTGACATTCAGAAAATACCTGAAGGCAGCCCTGTTTAGGGAAGTTTTTAATGTGTGATATTTTAATGTATTTGATTTTTGTTGGAAGCCGCCCAGAGTGGCTGGGGAAATCCAGCCAGATGGGCAGGGTACAAATAATAAATAATAATAATAATAATAATAATAATAATAATTATTATTATTATTATTATTATTATTATTATTATTATTACATACAAAAAGGGAAATAGGTAAGTTATGAAGCACATTTGAAAACCACATTGGCAGAATCTGCTATAAATAAAGGTAAAGGTACCCCTGACCGTTAGGTCCAGTCGCGGACGACTCTGGAGTTGAGGCGCTCATCTCGCTCTATAGGCCAAGGGGGCCGGCGTTTGTCCACAAACAGCTTCCGGGTCATGTGACCAGCATGACTAAGCCGCTTCTGGCGAAACCAGAGCAGTGCATGGAAACGCCGTTTACCTTCCCGCCGGAGCGGTACCTATTTATCTACTTGCACTTTGACGTGCTTTCGAACTGCTAGGTGGGCAGGAGCTGGGACCGAGCAACAGGAGCTCACCCTGTCGCGGGGATTCGAACCACCGACCTTCTGATCGGCAAGCCCTAGGCTCAGTGGTTTAGACCACAGCGCCACCCGCTGTGGGACCTCCAAATATAGATAACAAACTGGAAACCGTGATAAGCCAGCTTCTCAGTATAATACACTAATACACTATTGTGTATAATGTTTGCAACTCAGTTTTTAATTTCATACTGAAGCATTAGAAGACTTCATAAATTATTATTTTCACCAGACTCCCAATCATAACTATTTTATCTTAATCCCCAACAATAAAATCATGGTTGATGCAAACTTCAAGGCAAACGCATCACAACTGTCAACATTTACCTATTTTGTCTTCAGAATTATTTATTATTCTTTGATTGGATTCTTTGTTGAAAGGTGTTAGGGGGGCTTAGACAATTCTCCAAGTCATACCCATGAAGCAAGGATCAGGGCCATGCACAAATCCTAGAACATTAAGCACACCCAGACCATTCACTAGACCTATCTATCTGGAGATTTAAAAAGTGGAAGTGTGGACAGGTGATTCTGCCCCCTTCCCATTCTGTTCACACCAACAATACCTTTGTGACATCAGCACACTGCGAATTAACTTTCCAGGAATTCCCAAAGTCACTTGGATCCACTTCAAGCTGGTTTTTGCTGCTGGTCAAGTCATTGTTTTGGATACCGTCAAAATTGCCACACAGACCACATACTTTATCCTTGAAAATAAACAAACCACAATAACGTACATTTATTCAACAAGAATGGTTTTTTTTTTACTCTGATATTATTATTATTATTATTATTATTATTATTATTATTATTTACTAAATGTCTGTACTGTCCTTCATTCAAGAATCACAGGGGAGTTTCAAATATAAAAACATAAAATGCATATCATAATAACAAACAAAAACAGTAACACCACATCACCACCATTCAAAAGGCCATAGATTGTTAAATTAGATTCCTAATTAGTTTACTTAGGAAGGTTTTCGCCTAAAGATATGTAACAAAGGTGCCAGGTGAGCATTTCTGGAGAGAGCATTCCACAATGGGGAGTCACCTGAGAAAAAGCCCATTCTTGTTTTGCCACCCTCCAGGTGTCTCATGGAAGAGGCACATGACGAAGGGCCTCAGATAGATAATTACTGGGCCTGAGTTGGTTCATATGGAGAGAAGCTGAGGTCAGAGAGCTCTGAGAACAACTGAAAATATATTTGTTCCGGCAGGCTTTCCAATAAGTGGGCCTCTACCACAGATGTCTACTTTGAATGGTTTTAATTTCGCTTTCAATGCATTTTCCCTTTTTGTGATTTCAGCTGTTATTAATTATCTTTAATGCTCACTGCCTTGACAAAGTTGTTTAATAAATTGATGGTGATGGTGATTAGGTTCAAGGAGTTCACAGCAGTGCGGAGGTGAAATGTAATTCACCCCATGTTCTCTTATCTTCAGAACAAGGCAGGTTAGGCTGAGAGGGAGGGACTGGCCCAAGTTCATGGTTAAGGTGAGCTCTGAACCTCAGTCTCCTCAGTGCCGGGTTACCAAATAGGCAGAGTAGGCAGATTTGTTGGGCCCTGAGACAACAAATCAAAATAATATTGATTTAATCTTGAAAGAAAATTACAATCAAGCTTTCTTAGTTCAATGTTATCCCACTAGGAGATAATCTGCAATCACCACCCACCCACCCATATTTTGACTGCCTAGGGTCCTCCAAAGGGTTTAATCCAGTTCTGAGTCTCCCCAATTCAAAGCCAAACACTATAGCAACTACCCCATTGGATCTCATATGCAATTAAGAAAGGATGCAATTCAATTAAGCTTTACTGAGGGGAGATCCACTGAAATCAGTGAACATGATTAAGTTAGGTCCACTCAGGGCTGTCTTAAGCATACCCGGCGCCGTGGTGCAAAGCTCTCTCTGGCACACACACACACACACACACCCATTTCCCAGAGTTGTCGACCTTTTTTTAGGGAGGACAGTCCCTCCGGCGAGGAAGAAGCAGTGGCTGGACGGCTCAGCTGGCTGCTTCGTGCTGCGGTGGCCACGGCAGACAGAGGCTATGGGCACAGCGCTGTTTCGGCATGGCATGGCGGAGGCAGGCGAGGGTGGCAAGCTTATGCCGGGAGGCACTGCGTCCAGCCTCCACCTCTTCCCTGGCACCTTCCAGAACTTGGTGCCCTGGTGCCCTGCGTCACTAGCCTCTATGGGTAAGACGGCCCCTGGGTCCATTAATTTCAGTGGGTCTGCTCTGAGCTGGGCTGAACAATGCTCTCTATCCTGTGTTCTGTCAGATGCAGCATGAGTTTTCCTCCATCAGTCCCTGATGATGCCTTGGCCTGCCTCCATCACTATCTTCCTTTCTCCAGTCCGAATGGTGCCAGTTGATTGGGAAAATGTACACCCAGAAACATGCTGTTATGGGAATGCTGTACATTTGAATGCTCTGTACTGTTTAAGCCACCTTTGTGGACCTCAGTGAGAAGACACAGAGCGGCTGGCATAAATACTCTCTCTCTCTCTCTCTCTCTCTCTCTTATTTCGAAATAAACCAGAGTGAACTTACTTTATAGTTCTCTTTCAGAATAACCGTAATGCCCATGTCTCGATCCCAAGTGAGAGCGATTCTTCCTCCACCCAGCAACAAGATGTAGTAACGCCCAGACTTCAAGACTTCAAAGTTGACTTCTTCTCTAGGAGGTGTCAAGATGTCGACCTTCATCAGAAAAAATATATATATATAGAAACTTCAGCAATGGAGCTATAGGTTACTTCCATACACAATTGCTTGGCAGGGGGTTGGACCGGATGGCCCTTGTGGTCTCTTCCAACTCTATGACTCTATGATTCTACAATCGCAGGAGCACCGTCAGTGATTGGCACTTGCGTTCAGCGCTGTGGGCTTGTGGGAGATCCTGCCCTCTCCACAGACTAGCTCAGCCTGTGTCTCTTACATGCTTTATGTTTTCCCACTTCCCCAAGTGGTAAGACATTACAGGGGACAGCCTTTACAGGTGAAACTCGAAAAATTAGAATATCGTGGAAGAGTCCATTTATGTAAGCAATTGTTTTCATTAGCTACTGGAGTTTAATATATGAGATAGACTCATGACATGCAAAGCGAGATATGTCAAGCCTTTGCTTGTTATAATTGTGATGATTATGGCACAGCTGATGAAAACCCCAAAGTTGAAATTGTTAATTTGGGGTTCTCATCAGCTGTACGCCATAATCATCACAATTATAACAAATAAAGGCTTGACATATCTCGCTTTGCATGTCATGAGTCTATCTCATATATTAGTTTCACCTTTTAAGTTGAATTACTGAAAGAAATGAACCTTTCCATGATATTCTAATTTTTCGAGTTTCACCTGTATAGGATCAGTTGTGAGAAGAGTGTACAGGGCATTTCCTGGGGTCTTGCAATAACTATTTATCAAGTATAGTTGAAGTTTTCCTCAGGTTTATTGTACACTGCCCTAAAATCCTAGGACGAAGAGCAGTTTAGAAATATTTTAAATAAAATAAGTTTGAATTTGTTTCACTGTTGGCTAAAGGGAGTAGCAAAGTTTACTGGCACTGAGGTTTAAAGATGTGCAACAAGTGCACAGGATGGAGTAGCATAAACACAGCTTTAGTTCAGCTCTGCAATAGCCTAGAAGTTCTTAGTAACGCTTTCCATCAAGCAGATTGAAGATACTTTCCCCCTCTTCTGTTTCAAAAATATCCTGTTAGACCAAACTCAGCCAAGAACCCAGTCATTATCTATGTCCATAGTGCCCATCATCAAGTGTCACACCATGCAAAAAAAAACAATTTCTGCAGTGCAACCTATGCATGTTCACTCAGAGGTAAGTAGGTATAGGATTGCAGCTTCATGCAACTTTTCTAGGAGCAAGTCATGGCTCCTGTTGGATCTCTCATCCAGCTATCCCAGAAGGATAGGAAAATTTATGTTGGATCTACTTCTGGCTGAACCAATGTTCGTGGTGCACAAGCATAGCAGCAGCCTGGGTGAACAGAGCAAGGTTGGTTCAGTGCAGAATTCGACCACTCGTCTGCACTAGCCAGGTGCCTCGGAGGAGCCTGCAGAAAAAGCTCAGTGGAGACAGTCATTTCCTTCTTATCTCAGGTAACACCCAGGTGTAAAGCTTATAGCTGTCAATAGACTTCTCCGTGAATTTGTGGTGTGCTTTTGAATTTTTTAAAAAATCAAAGTTAATGGGCATCACGACATCCACAAATGATGAGTTCCATACGTTAATTGCATGAAGAAATACTTTCTTATTTCTTGCATAAACCTATTGCCTGTCACTTGAATGACCGATTTTGAGAGGGAAACGTGTGTAAACTTTACTCGCAGAAATCATATAGAAGAAGAGAAGAGGAGTTTGGATTTGATATCCCGCTTTATCACTACCCGAAGGAGTCTCAAAGCGGCTCACATTCTCCTTTCCCTTCCTCCCCCACAACAAACACTCTGTGAGGTGAGTGAGGCTGAGAGACTTCAGAGAAGTGTGACTAGCCCAAGGTCACCCAGCAGCTGCATGTGGAGGAGCGGAGATGAACCCGGTTCACCAGATTATGAGTCTACCACTCTTAACCACTACACCACACTGGCTCTATAAATCTCTATTGTTTCTCTCTCTCTCTCTCTCTCTCTCTCACACACACACACACACACACACACACACACACGCACACACAGTGTTCCCCCTCCATGTGCCTAACTGGTAAATTTTATATTATTTTTATTTATTTATTTATTATTATTATTATTATTATTATTATTATTATTATTATTATTATTATTTCCTGAAGATGGCACAGCTCCTCTCCACCACTTAAAGGCCAGTGTGCCCTTGGGCAGAGGAACAGAGTTATCCAAGCCAGCAAGCTGCTAGTTTATGTGTTTTAAAATATTGTGCCCTTTGTTGGTGTAAATTCATTTGAGCTTCTTAAAAACTGAATTGTTTGCGTCTTCAAATAAACAGAAGTGCTTTTTTCCCCTGTGCAACTTTAAAAGGAAATTTTTGAATGGGGGGAAAAATTGGTGGCAGCCATTCTTTGTGTGTTCAAACCCCAAAACAAAGAAGCGTTGTGTGGCTTCAGATTTCACTGCAAAAAAAAAAATGTTTGCAAAGCTCTAGTATTCCAGGGATAATACAGCACTTTCGGAAGTTTAGGTAATGGTAATTCTATAACACACTGGAGATCTGTGAAGGATGAATGCAGCGACATTCCTGGCTGTTACAATGCCCAAGACAAACAGCTGAACTCTGCCCTCTGGAAGGGGGCTCGGTCTTTTGTTCTTGCTTTTTCTGTGTGAGGGGGACATGCAAAGTGGGGTGGACCCTCTGATTTCCTTTGCATAACATGTGGTTGAAAGGAGGGAAGAGCAAGAGGGCCATCTACAGAATTATTATTTTTCCTGGTCAACCCAAGATTTGCTTTTAACAGAGGGCTAAATACCTGAAGCCTCTTGCCTCCTGGATTTTGCCTTCTCTTGAAAATTATGCCTTTTTTCCCCCATCAGCCTTTTCTCCTCACCCCCAAATTTGTTGGGAAAGAATCTGGTGGCTATTTTGGCCAGATCCGTCCTAAAGTTCTCAGCTTGGGGGAAGTGTGAGATAGAACTGGAGCACCAGTGCAGTCTTACCTTGCATCCGGAACGCCTTGCGACTCGAACGTTTCGGCTCCCGAACGCCGCAAACCCAGAAGTGAGTGTTCCGGTTTGCAAATGCTCTTTGGAACCCAAAACGTTCCACAGCTTCTGATTGGCTTCAGGAGCTTCCTGCAGCCAATCAGAAGCTGCACTTCCGAACGTTTTGGAAGTCGAACAGTCTTCCGGAACGGATTCCGTTCGACTTCCAAGGTAAGATTGTAGTGATATTTTAAATGCAAGGAAGAAGGAAACACTTTGCACAATATGTAACAATTCACCCTTCATTAACTAGCATCTCTTGTTGTTTTCCAGGTTTCCAGACTGCTGCAGTGGAGTAGATACTTTTTAAAGAAGTGCCATCAGTTAGCGTTTGCTTCTGAATTTACTTTCTGAATAACAGAAGCTGGTGGGGCTCAAGTGTGCCCTAACAACTTTACCTACTCTTTGGAAATGGTTACTGTTGTAGCGTGGGGTTGGCGATTTCGGTAAGTGATTTCCGCTCTCTGACATAGTAAGCAGGAGAAAGTTTCTTCATGTAACAATTCTTTATTCAGGCTACAAGACAAGACCAACTGAGGAGAGGGAAGCTACATTTATAGGGACGGGGAACTTGCTCGAAAGGGATACATTTTGGAGGGAACAATTTCAAGCAATCACAACGCTGCCTTTTGATGGAAACCAATAAGACTGAGGATCCAAATACAGCAGCTTAAATGACCCAATAGTAGCTGTTCCTTCTGGAACAGAAAGGCAGTTACTTTACCCTAATGTGAATACAGTGGTACCTTGCAAGATGAATGCCTCGCCAGACAAAAAACTCGCTAGACGAAAGGTATTCGCTAACGTAAATGATGACATATAACACATGGCGTGTAGATATCTTAGCAAGAGAAAAGTAAAGAAATAAGGAAAGATATATAATTTTGAAATGGGATGGTATAACCAATTGAAATCCGAAAAGAAAAGAAAAATAAATTGGTGGAAAAACAGTTGATGTGCGAAACATAGATGTATGATTTAGAGAAGACATAATAAGAAAGAGGGAAGTGAACGGAATTGTAAACGCTAGTGGTATAAATTTTCGTATTATAAATTTGTTTTGTAAAACTTTTTTGTTACAACCATTCAGAGGAAAAATCTAACGAAAGAAAGGGTGACTCGCAAGACGAATTTTCCTATGGCCATGACTCGCAAAACAAAAACTTTCTTTTGTAAAAACGCGCTTCCTCCGACCGTGCTTCGCAAGACAAAATTTCCGCTATACGACAACACTCATGGAATGAATTAATTTCGTCTTGCGAGGCACCGCTGTACAGACAATAGTAATACAGTGGTACCTCAGGTTAAGAACTCCGCTTAAGAACAGAAATCGTGCTCTGGCAGCGCAGCGGAAGCAGGAGGTCCCATTAGCTAAAGTGGTGCTTCAGGTTAAGTACGCTTCAGGTTAAGAACGGACCTCTGGAACGAATTAAGTACTTAACCCAAAGTACCACTGTACAGATATAAAAACCATTGGATCAATACACAACAGTTACTGTCACCACAACTGGTTAACACGGATTATCTTGGTGGGTGGGAGAGCAGGGGGGGATTTTTGACATATTTAAGGCACCCACGAGCGCCAACACAGAAAACAAATTCTTGGGCTAATATGCAGGAACAAGTCCAGAAAGTCCTGCCCCACTGTAAAGTTAGCAATATGGAATGCCTTGCCTTTAAACACGACACCACTGAGAGCTAGCGTAGCATATTAACCAAGTCAAAAGTTCTTGGGACACACTTTTTAGAAAAGCATTATAAGGCTTGCTCCTCCACAATGGGACTGAAGTAATGATAAGGGGTTCATATGGCTTTGGTCCAATATATCTGAAGGAGCGTCTCCACCCCCATCATTCTACCTGGACACTGAGGTCCAGCGCTGAGGGCCTTCTGGCGGTTCCCTCGTTGCGAGAAGCCAAGTTACAGGTTACCAGGCAGAGGGCCTTCTCGGTAGTGACACCTGCCCTGTGGAATGCCCTCCCACCAGATGTCAAAGGGAAAAACAACTACCAGACCGATAAAAATTATCAGGGCCAAATTACACGTAGAAAATTATACAGCTTCCAGTGAATACTGAAGGCACAACTCTTTACATTGACCTTTGACACCAGTGAGATGTGTTTGTAGGACCCATGCTACAAACCAAGCAGAGGGCCTTCTCGGTGGTGGCGCCCGCCCTGGGGAACGCCCTCCCACCAGATGTCAAGGAAATAAACAACTACCAGACTTTTAGAAGACATCTGAAGGCAGCCCTGTTTAGGGAAGCTTTTAATGTTGATGGATTATTGTATTTTAATATTTTGTTGGAAGCCGCCCAGAGTGGCTGGGGAAGCCCAGCCAGATGGGTGGGGTATAAATAAATTATTATTATTATTATTATTATTATTATTATTATTATTACTACTACTACTACTACTACTACTACTTACATCTCCGTTGTACAGCTCAATCACTCCACTGTCAAAGAGAATGCTAATCCTTTTAGTGCACGTCTCTCCTGTGAAGCTACACCCCTCATTGGCAATGAGTACTCGAAAGGTTCCAGAATCATCGCTACCATCGCAGTAATCCTTTAAGAAAGGGGAGAGCGGCATTGACGACAGACGTTTTGAACACGCACACAGATATTACCTGAGGTTTTATTGACAACTGTGTTATACGAATGTTATTAAATAAATAACGGAGACCACAAGTGTAGGGTTTACCATTAAAATCTGAGTATCTTGAGATTTAAGAACAATAACCTTAGATCTTTTTTCTCTGCACTTTGGGCTGTAAGTAAAAAACCAGTTGCGGAAATTGATCATACCCATGTGTCTCCTCTCTCTGATGCCTCCATTCACACATCGCTGCTGCAATCTATGTGCGGATACAAAACATCCACCCACAAATGGACAAAGCCAATTTAGGTCCATACAGTTACAGCACTGCACACCACCAGAACTGGCTTTTAGGCTGCTGTGGAGCACAGGAATTGGACCTGGGCATAGCGGTTAAAAAAAACAATTTAATGTAAAAGGTTTTCCTTTCAGAATCCTGTATGCCTTTATAGATGGATAAGTCCCACCGATTCTGAAAGGGATTTCCATTAACTGTCAGCATGCAAGATTGCTAAAGGACAACCTATTTCTCTCTCTCCTGTTTCTAAATAGCATCATCCTGTCCCAGGCAGTGGAACACAGCTCTGCAACTCTATCCAGGGGTCCATCAGTTTTGTTTGGCCTTGATACTCAGCAAAACTTTATAGCTGCCACCAACTCTGCCCTTTCCCCTAACTGCAGGTGGGGTTCACATCCATGACACTATACTAACCTTCAGAACTCAGGGAGAAAATTTGCTACAAAGTGCCTTCGGATCCCAGCACAATATCCCAGAAATCTCTCATCTTTCTCTAGGCTCTGGAGAAGAGCGATGACTTTCTTCTCAATATCATGCTGGGCTTTGGATGAACTTGGAAACAGCTGTACTTCTTCATGGCTTCCCAAGTGCCTCCAAAGCCTAGAACAAAAACTGTGAGGTATCCTCACCAGATTAACAGTGATCCGTCACTGTCACAACTTGGCAATTATGTCTGATCTGCCTCACTTGCTACTCAACATCTTAGGAACCTTCTGGCTATGCTTGCTTCACTGGCCAATGTTTGCACCAGCTTGGAGGGCAGTGAGCTTTGACGCCATTGGACGAAGATGGCGGCTAAGGAGGAACAGCCCCACGCTGCTCCCTGATGTTACAGATAAGCTATAGCCTAATACTGCTTGTTTTATTGTTTTAATTTGCCCTCTATGTCTTTTTATGTCTTTCCCAAACGCCTTTAGCGTTTGAATAGTTTTAGTTGACTCCGATCCCAGTTTAGCCGAGTGATTTATTACCTTTTATCTGAGAGATTTACTACTTTTTACTTACCGGAATTTGACCATTGGAGGCCTCCCTATCGGAACGAAATACTCCACCAAGTGCAACTTCAAAGAGGGGAGAGCTCTATTTTTACTCCTACCCGGGAATTTTATTAATAATTGCATTGGAGGACGCCTTACGCTGCTGGGGAGTATCAAAGTACAGCCTTTTCGGTAATTTAAGATGGCGACTTAGGCCAGATAGGTTTTCGCCATTGGACATGGCCTGTTGTGACTCTGCTCTCCTCCCTACCCAGGCCTACTGCCTGTTGACGAGACAATGGTGGCTCTTCTCCAATGCCAGACTGTGAAATCACACGCTTGATTTAAAGTTGTCATCAGATATATACAATCTAAAGTGACTTTGAGGGTTTCTTCTCTGGTAAAAATTCTGAAGAATATCGAGGGAAGCCAAAACAGTGTCCAAAGGTTTCCATGGTAGTTTTACATACCTCTAACAACATTACCGTAACAAAAGGGACACGGGTGGCGCTGTGGGTTAAACCACAGAGCCTAGGGCTTGCCAATCAGAAGGTCGGCGGTTCGAATCCCCATGACGGGGTGAGCTCCCGTTGCTCGGTCCCTGCTCCTGCCCACCTAGCAGTTCGAAAGCACGTCAAAGTGCAAGTAGATAAATAGGTACCGCTCCGGCGGGAAGGTAAACGGCGTTTCCGTGCGCTGCTCTGGTTCGCCAGAAGCGGCTTAGTCATGCTGGCCACATGACCCGGAAGCTGTACGCCGGCTCCCTCGGCCAGTAATGTGAGATGAGCACCGCAACCCCAGAGTTGGACACGACTGGACCTAATGGTCAGGGGTCCCTTTACCTTTACCTAACTCTTAGCATTCTCTCAGCCACCACCGCCCTCACCTCCAAGAACTGCAGTCTATCCCCACTCTTACCTGAACTAGCACATACTGACAGTTCCCTGGAAACCTGTATTTCAGTCCATCAAAGGTCAAGTAATGAGATGTGCCAATGACTGAGCAGGTACCATCACAGACATTTTCTGTGCATTCCCACTTTCGAGCACGACAAACACTGCAGAGGACAAAAGACCAGCAGCCGTTATTGTCTATGTTGATGGATAAAAGTCTGCTTTATAATTTGGTACATGGACAAAAGACAGTCTGTGTCTTGCAGGAAGAATGCAAAAAAACCATGTTGCTTATAAAGCCTTGAGACACTAACATTTCTAGATATCACTGCAATACCTATTCATGTTTGTGAAGATAACAAGCTTCTTCAGCCAAGACAGTCAGATTACACACACACACACACACACACACACACAAAATATTAAAGTCCTTTCCCCTAGTTATGACATTGTTCTGAGGTCCACAAATTTTTATTTAGTTTGGAAACCACCCAAAGTTTGTGGGTGCCATCAAACTTGCTCCTCCTCTGAGAGAATTCCAAGGCCTAAGATTTCAAGGTAACTTTTGAAATCTGGAACCAGGCTTTTTTTAAAAAATAATAATAATAATAATCATGTGCTTTCAGAATTGTTACACCTTTATAAGTCTAAGTACACCAAGTACCAAAGACCAAACAGGCAAAAAAAACACAAACCCAAAAACAAAACAAAACAAAACAAAACAGTGTTACCACACACAGGTAGGATTCCCTACCATTTTATAGGCTTGAAAGTTTAGTAATCTCCAGATTTACTCCAGGCTGTACCCATGACCCTTTCATGTCAACTGAAGTCTAGTGTCCAGATCAGGGGATGTAAGAATACTGCTCTACAGTCATACCTCAAGTTGCGAGTGCTGTGGGTTACGTTTTTTTGGGTTGCACTTGCGCCAAACCCGGAAGTACTGGAACAGGTTACTTCGCGCATGCACAGAAGCGCCGAGTCGTGACCCACGCATGCGCAGAAGCAGCGCTGCAGGTTGCGAACGATGCAGGTTGTGAGCGTGCCTCCTGCATGGATCACGTTCGCAACCCAAGCGTCCACTGTATTCTGCCTTAGTCAGACCCCACCTGGAGTCCTGTGCAGAGTTCTGGGCACCGTAATTTAAGAAGGATACTGACAAGCTGGAACATGTACAGTGGTACTCTGGGTTGCATACGTAATTGGTTCCGGGTTACAGTTCGTAACCCGAAAAGTACGCAACCCGAACAAGTGCGTGAAAAAGCTGGAAGTAGCGGTTTGCGCATGTGTGAACAGTGCAGAACGGTTCTGCACATGTGCACGCACTCCGGGTTGTGCTTCCAGGTTACCGGAGTTCGTAACCCGAAAAGTACATAACCCGGAGCTTACATAACCCGAGGTACGACTGTACAGAGGAGGGCAACCAAAACGATAAAGGGTCTGGAAACAAAGTCTTATGAGGAATGCTTGAGGATGTTCATGCCGGGAGAAGAGGAGACTGAGGGCAGATATGATACCCACTAATTTTTGGGAAGGGTTAAACATGTGCTGAAATCTTCCCCTGTTGAAAACTATGCATCTTAAACATGGATAAGTTTATCTGGATTGCACTCTATGCATTTTAAATGCTGCTTCTGGGGGGGAAAAAACACCCAGTAACTTCCTTCTTTAAAGAAATGTACAGTCTGGCACACAATAATGTTGTGTGTGTGGAGCCCACAAAGATCTATAAACAGCAAGTTAAGTTGCCACAAATAGATTTTCTCTTTACTTAAAGGCTATGCGTAAAAATTTCTGCCACTTCTGTATTCCCAGAAAAGATCTAGGCATAACACAGAGTGGAGCATTTTACAACATGTAGTGATTTACCATGGATATCCTGCTCTGTGCTGCTTATTCTCTTACAAAAACACTTTTATTGTCCTCTGAAGGCCAGTATGGGTTAAATAAGGGGTGTAATAAGGCTAGTGTTTCCTTTCATTCATTCTTTTCTTTTTTGTGTGCTTGTAAGACGACTAAATAGTAGTCGAGGGCGTGAGACTGCATACTTCCTATGGCTCTCTGTTTACCAAGGACGTCCCTAATTTCTGGTAACAAAAAAAAAGAGAGAGAGAGAGAGGCAACACATTAAAGGAACATCTGCCCTGACAGGAACACTGCATTCCTGGAAAGTTTTACTGGAATAGGTTGAGCAATTCGTTATTGGGACAGTTTACCACTTTACAAAAATGGAATTTGCAGCTCCTTTTCTGAGGCACCGCCTCTTGTCTTTCGTTTCCTTGTGGTTGGTGCTGCCTCATTTATCAGCTGCTCCTATTTTTATTTTATTTATCTCTGTTCTGTCTCTGGGAAGATTTCCGGAAGTGCCTTTTAAAATCTGGTTATTTTACTTCTTCTACAGTAAAATCCAAGAATCCCTTTCTCGGGTACCAGAAGTTTCCTGGATCTCAGAAGCTGCGGGGTGGGAGGCAGCTTGTCTCTCCTGTGTGCGTCAAAGTCACACATGTGAACACTAAAGCAGCATGCCGTCCCTCAGACCATGTGGTGGGCCGGACTATATTTTGAAAAAAATTATGCCCCACAAATAACCCAGAGATGCATTTTAAATAAAAGCACACATTCTACTCATGTAAAAACACCAGGCAGGCCCCACAAATAACCCAGAGATGCATTTTAAATAAAAGGACACATTCCTACTCATGTAAAAACACACTGGTTCCCGGAACGTCTGTGGGCCGGATTGAGAAGGCGATTGGGCCTGATCCGGTCCCCGGGCCTTAGGTTGCCTACCCCTGAACTCAAGGATTCCACCCAAGGCCATAACCGCCAAAGTTGTGACGAATTGCTACGGGGAAGACAAAACCTGCCAATGCAGGAAAATTCCCGGTCCTTCAACAGCAACCAGTCAAAGACCGTAGCAGCGCCCGCTAAACAGGAAGAAAAAGTTAACCTGCAAACAAGAAACATTAAACAAAGGGAGGGTAGGGAGGGTGAATCTCCAGAGCCGACTGCCTGGCTATTGTCGGCTCCACCCCCTATTTATAAATGGGGCTGGCCCCACCTCCCAGCATGAAACTTGATTACTGAGGCTGGGCGCATAGCTGTCAAGTTTCGAATTTGAAAATAAGGGATCATCACTCTCACCCGTCCCGGGGACAGTCTACGGTTCTCAGGGACAGTCCACGCCGCGGTAATCCCCCCAGGCTACAAATTAATTTACACCAGGAAAGAGCTCCCAGGAAAGAGAAATCAGGGCAGAGAAAAGAAAGCACTTATTCACGCAGCACACGGTTAACCTCTGGAACTCCCTGCCACAGGGAGCAGCAATGGCCACCAACTTGGATGGCTTTAGAAAAGGATTAGGCAAATTCATGCAGGAGGAGAGGACCACTGATGGCTTCTGGCCAGGTTGGCTCTGCTCTGCCTCCAGTTAGGGGCAGCAATGCTTAATCTGAGCACCTGTTGCTGAGAAACATTCGTCTATTTTATCTTCTTCTTTATATATCTGTCTGTCTGTCTGTTTGTTATTAGGTATTTATATTCCACCTTTTTCTCCAAGGAGCTCCCTGGTCCTAGTCCTCATTTAATCCCCACAACAGTCCTGTGAGGTAGGCAGGCAGGCAGGGCTGAGAAAGGCAGGGACCCAAGGAGTCCCCGGACTCCAACTCTCCTTCCCGGAAATAAGGGAAATTTAAGGGATATCAACAATAAGGGATAGCAGCGGGAAACGGCTTGGAATAAGGGAGTTTCCCACCAAAAAAGGGAGACTTGACAGCTATGGCTGGGCGTGAACCTCCAAAAATTAACACTGAGAGGCAAGCCAGCCCCTGTTTGCCAGTAAGCTCCCTGGGAACTGTAGCACCGCACGCGATCCCACAAAGGGCACCCACAACGTAAAGTGTGAGTGCTCATTAAACGGGAGTATCTCATCAAAGCGTTGTTTTGTACCTGTGACAGGTTTACTGTGGCTTAAGCTTTATCTTCCAAAGGAGAATTTAAACTATAAAAATTTCTACCTCAATATATTTGCTATTCTTCAGAGAACTACCTGGTTCTGCTGCAGGAAACTATCATGGCTACTTCTCGGTCATTTGTCATACAGAGTCAGGTTTAAATTTAATGTCAAATCAGTCTCCTTCCTGAGCCAAGGGACCTCAATGAAAAGCAATTGCTTACCAGGTATTGCAGTCTTTCATGACCGTTTCCCCCGGAGCGTACTCTCGCCCGTTATGAAAACAGGGGCATTTCTCAGGCACAATGCATTTGTCTCCATGTCTTACCTAGAACAGAGATGAATTGTTTTACGGAACCATTATAGGTGACAGAATAAATATGGTAGCACACAACAGGAACATGAAAACAAGGCACATAAGTGAAAACTATCGGGGCCAAATTATACTGCTTCCAGTGAATACTGAAGACACAACTCTTTACCCAGACCTTTGACACCAGTGAGATGTGTTGGTAGGACCCAAGCTACAAACCAAGCAGAGGGCCTTCTCGGCGGTGGCACCTGCCCTGGGGAACGCCCTCCCACCAGATGTCAAGGAAATAAACAACTACTGTATATTCTGGCCTATAAAACTACTTTTTAATCCAGGAAAATCTTCTCAAAAGTCGGGGGTCGTCTTATACGCCGGGTGGAGAATCTGCGGTCGAGTATATCTCAAACTCTATATTTTAACTGGAAAAGTTGGGGGTCGTCTTATACACCCACTCGTCTTATATGCTGGAAAATACAGTACCTGACTTTTAGAAGGCATCTGAAGGCAGCCCTCTTTAGGGAAGTTTTTAATGTTTGATCTTTTGTTGTGTTTTCAATATCCTGTTGGAAGCTGATTATTATTGGAATAATTATGAATACTGTTGGAATTTATTATTATTATTATTATTATATTATTATTATTATTATTATTATTATTATTTAATAGTGTGTTGGTTCAAATGTTCTTTTAAACTGGTTTTTGCTATTGTGTTTTGATGTTGTAACCCAAAAGGCGAGTAATACATATAAGAAGATGATTTTAACAGTAGTAAAATATTTTAACAGTCAGTTGACTGGCATTCTCAATGGAACCTCGTGAAATCGAATACTAAAGATATCCATTAGCCCTGAGTAAGTCTGCTGCCCACATAACCTGAACGAGGTGACCCCCTAAGAAAGTTCAATGTGCGCCTTCAGAATTTGGTAATAATGAGATTTTAGAATCAATTCTCCTTTTTTTTGCATCCAGGAGAGAATGTCACACCTGGGAGTGCTGCGAAGATGCAGGCCTGTTTCTCCCTGGCTCTGGGGCCCTGATGGATTCCTGCTAACAAAAACTCTTAAGGCTGAAGGTGACAGAGAACAACTTGCTGCGAACCCAGAAAAGCAGGCTGTTTAGGAGCTTTCAATCTTGTCAAGATTTAATAGTGGTGGTCTGCGTTACTTTTTTGGGGTGGGGTTGTATGTTATTGTTAGACCTTACCATTAATTTTTATGGGAATTGCTTGATTTGTTGTATATTTCTTAACGAGGTGCTTTCATTATTGCATTTAAATTTCGTGCAATGCTTTTTCATGCTGTATGAGCTGCTTTGAGCCTCCAAATAAATGTTGATGATTCTTCCCCACCTTCCTTTCCCTCTGCTTTTCCAACTTATGGGGGCTGCTTCACCTTCTTTCTCCTAAAAGGCAGAATTTGGGCAGATCTAGCCTGCCATGCAGATGCCAAAACTCCAGGTTTCTACACAAACATTGAAGGCAGAGGATCTCTTCAGCTGTTTAGGCATCAACTTCCTAGTTGAGTAAGGAGCTGAGAAGAAGCGTTGAGCAACAGTGCCATCTAGTGCCCGTCAAAATTCTCTTCCTGCTTTATCAAACGGGAAAATGTTATACAGTACTGTAGCCAGCCGATTAAAGCAGCTTTGGCTGGGAGTAGAGATGTGAAGGCCCAGGAAAAAACAGGAAAAATTCGGAAAAAACCCAGTTTTTTCCCATTTTCCAAACAACCAATGAATAGCGAGGAACGCCAAACCGTCTCTCAAAGGAAGACGTCTCAAAAAAGTCTCAAAGGAAGACGTCTCTCTAAAGTCTCAAAGGGATAGCACATCCGGAATAGTTCAACTGTTTCGGAATAAAGTCATTAGAATTCACCACTCACTCGCTATTCATTGGTTGTTTGAATCTTGGTTTGACTCTGATACATATAACCAGGGGCGGAGCAAGGGGGACAGGGGGTGGTCCGCCCCGGGTACCGCTCTGGGGAGGGTGACACTCTGGGGGCAGGCCCCACCCCCACGATCGACACCGTCATCTGCAACGCGCAAACAGCAGCACAGCGTCTATGCTGCTGTTCAAGCGCTGCAGCCTTAAAGGTTGCCGCACCGCACGGAAGGGGTGCCGGCCGATCGCGCCCGCCATCTTGGGTGGACTGCGCATGTCCACACATGCACAGTCCACCCAGGAGGCTGTGCACGCGTCGTGACGTCAGGGCATGCGCTCTGGGGAGCGGCACACCACCCCCCAGGGAGGGGTGCCTTGAAGTTTGCCGCCCTGGGCGGCAGAGCGCCTCGCTCCACCCCTGCATATAACAACTTGCAGTTACTTGTATATTTTGTGAGATGTGTTCATATATATATATATATATATATATATATATATATATATATATATATATATATATATATATTACCATATTTTTCGCTCCATAAGACGCACTTTTTTCCTCCTAAAAAGTAAGGGGAAATATCTGTGCGTCTTATGGAGCGAATGGTGGTCCCTGGAGCTGAATTGCCCAGGGGCCAAAAGAGGATCATGCTTTTTATTTTACAAAGAGAAAAGGGGGTGTTGAAAGGACCCCACTCAGCAGCTGATCAGCAAGAGATTGGGAGAGAGATAAGAGTCCCAGCTCCCTTTCAGCCCCGCCCTCCATTGTTGAATGTGCTGCAGAGGGAGGTTGTTTGTTTCCCCAGGACATGTGACTGGCTGATTAGATTATCTGTCTGGAAACAGTAGAAATGGCTCCCTTTCCTTAAGATTTTTCAGAAATGTGAGTTAAACCCCATAAAAATGGGGCTTTTCCTCTTTGCTTTTCCCCCTTTGCAAAAGGAGCTTTGCTTTTCCCTTTGCAAAAAAGCTGCAAAACCTTTAGCTGATCCTCAAAAAACAAACAAACAGGGCTTTTAGAGGAAGAAAACCAGAAAAAAAAAATTCTTGTTTCCTCCTCTAAAAATGAGGTGCGCCCTAAGGTCCGGTGCATCCTATGGAGCAAAAAATATGGTGTGTGTGTGTGTGTGTGTGTGTGTGTGTGTGTATACATATATTATTTTGGAGTGGCTTATTCGTATATTTTGAATGACATCATACCGATTATATATTTACTAACAGTTATTAGCCAGCACGTTGCGTTTGCATTTTCCTACATTTCTACATTTTTGACTAGCAGGGCCGGCCCACCCATGAGGCAGACAGCTGCCTCAGGCGGCAGAATCCAAGGGGCACCTTCACAGGTGAATCTCCCTCCACCACCACTGTTGACACCAACCCAGAAGTAGAATCCAGGAGTGGTGATGAGAGTGTGGTGCTGGTAACACCAAGGTTGCAGGTTCGATCCCCATACAGGACAGCTGCAGATTCCTGCATTGCAGGGGGTTTGGACTAGATGATCCTCAAGGTCCCTTCCGACTCTACAATTCTATGATTCTTACCCATCCAGTGGGACAGAGGCAGCCAGATGTACATCCTTGGCTGAAACAACCTAATTCATAGGTTTGGCACGTCTTCATGCATTCAATTCCTGTAGCTCTCGGGTCATTTGCAGGACACACAAACATGGTCATTGGGTGCCTGCAGGCCACACTTCGTTTCGCTTTAAGAAATGAAATTGGAACAGGAGAGTTAGCATTCGTTCCCAACAGTAAATCATTACAATGTTCCAAAGGAGGTCAAAATTCATCGCTCATTTTCCGTACCCTATTGCAGGGGTGGCCAACTCCTAAGAGACTGTGATCTACTTACAAAATCAAAAACTGAGGATCTTCAGGTCAAAGTTCTTGAGCTTTTTTGGGGGGGAGGAAAGCCCTGTTTTGGGGGGGTGCAGGGCGAAAAAACTGGGCTTTTTTTAGGCGAGACGAAATTGTTGCGCTTCTTTGGGGGAGCCAGTGATCCACCAGTGATCTACCACAGATGTCCAGTGATCTACCTGTTGGACGTGCCTGCCCTATTGTATCCCTGTCCAAAAAGCAATGATAACGGAGCATTAAGCAGAGGAACGGATGGAATAATAAAGAAATGTTAATTATTCAAACTCATTTGTGTAAAAGAAAAGAAGGAATACTAACCTCTGGCAGAAGGACGGTGTTGAAGGAAAACGTCTGGCAGGAAAGCCCCTGGAAGTCTGTTTGAGCTACAATGCATGAAGCCGTTTTCACAATAGCTAGAAGGAAGAAGAAGCAGTGGCTCACTGGCAATAAACTGAGGGACAGCTTGCATACTATGGTTTGCCGCAGCAGCCGGTAGCCATGTGGCTACCTAACTGGTGTCCACTGCAATCTCCAGGGGCAAAAAAGAAGAAGGAGAAAAGAAAAAAGTGGTTGTAGGAGCATCTGTGGGATTGGGCAGCAATCCAGCTACCGCCCAATGGAACGAACATGGAATTTTGATCCTCGGCCTAGTTGCATCTCACTAGTAGTTTAAAAGCAGGACAGGCCCACCCATGAAGCACCGTGAGGCAGTTGCATCAGGCGGCAGGATGGGGAGAGCTGGGAGAGGTGACTTATCCGGGTCCCAAGATGACGCCATTCGCCTCCTCCTGTGCCTGTCACCAGCTGCTGCTTCCACCGCCTCCTCCTCCTCCACCGACCTCGCCACTGCCGACTCTTCCCCTCTAGCAGAGCCATCTTAGCCATAGGGGTGCGGGGAACCACGGCACCACGTTCTGGAGGGCGCCAGGGAAGAGGCAGAGGCTGGACGCAGCGCCACCCAGCATCAGCTCACCGCCCTCGTCCGCCTCTGCCATGCCGCACTGCGCCCGGAGCCTCCTCCCTCCGGAGGAGCCACCCTCCAGCCGCTCCGGTAGCGCCACCCTCGCCCACCTCCACCATGCCGCGCCGCGGCTGGAGCCTCCTCCCTGCTGGAGGTGCCGCCCTCCAGTCCCACAGGCAGAACCGCTCCCGGAGCCTCCGTCCTGCCAAAAGAGCTGCCCATAGGGAAACGTAGGGGTGGGGGTGGGGGGTGCCGGACGGATACTTGCACCACGGCGCCAGATAAGCTTAAGACGGCCCTGCTCTCTAACCTCCTTTTTTCTTCCCACCGCCTACAGCGTACCAGGGCTTGCCCCGGCCACCTCTAGACACCAGTGGAAGCGGTGGTGGGATGCCATGTTCTGTTTCACTTCAAGTAGCAAAACACAGTGGCACCTTGGTTCTCAAACTTAATCCATTCCAGAAGTCCGTTCCAGAACCAAAGCGTTCCAAAACCAAGGAGTGCGTTCCCATAGAAAGTAATGCCAAACGGATTAATCCGTTCCAGGCTTTTGAAAAGAACCCCTAAAACAGCAATTTAACATGAATTTTACTAACGAGGCCATTGATCCATAAAACAAAAGCAATAATCAATGTGCTGTACTATAAAATAAATAAAACGGTATTGTAGATAATAAAATTCTTACCTGCACTGATGACAGTCATTGTTTGGATGGGGGGGCTTTTATCCATTTCCGCAGTCACACAATCAATCAATCAATCAATCAATCAGTAGCTGAACTGGGTTCCACACAGTCACAAAAAAAACAAATTAACTGAAAAAGCCTCAAAACAAAAAAACGCAAAATAAATAGCAAAAACAAAAGCATCAAATATCAGCTCCAAATATCACCTCAGAACACTGCAATCAGAAATGGAAGGCTTGAATTACAATGGGGGGACACACAAAATGGAGCACGTTTGGCTTCCGAAACAAATTCGAAAACTTCCGGTTTTGCGGCGTTTGGGTTCCAAGTTGTTTGTGAACTAAGCTGTTGGAAAACCAAGGTACCACTGTATCCTGGCCTGGCCCTGCTTACTGTTCTCCTCACCTCCCAGACCTAGATTTAGACACAGCCACGTACAGCGTGGTGGGATGCACTGAGACCCAAGCCATGCACTCACCACATGGTGTGATGATCGGAGAAGACGTCGTCTGGCTGGAAGATCTCTCCATCGTAGTAACAAGAACACAAGGACTTTTGCACGCAGTCTCCTTGCTGGTCGAGGAATAACCCAGCAGGGCAGTAGCAACCTTCCATACAAAACTCATTGCAGTTTGTATCCGGATAGGACAAGGATCGACAAGTCTGATTGCACGGACTTCCACACTGCTGGTAAATCTGACCTTCTGGACAACTCAAAGCTGTAAAACAGAGCAAAAGAGCGAAGAAATGTATTGTAGATTTTTAAAATTGTTATTTTACAGTTACTGATATAACAGGAATGCTATTTTGGAAGGCGAGAGAGAAGAATTGGCCATCTTTTGTCAGGGTTGCCCCTCTCCACTAGACACCCCAGAGGTAAGATCCTGTAGGTGCCTCTGACCTATTCTCAAGCTGCAAGGTTTTCAATTAGTTGCTCATGAGTAACCAGCCGAACTCCGCTGTTTCTTTAAACGGTTTTATTGTGCAGGCTATTTACAGCGCAGAGCCAAAAAGTTCACGTCTGTCTCATCCGTCCGCAAATCCGGGAATGCCCCCTTCCGGTTTTTACCCCAACATAAGAGTTTCGGGATACGAAATCCCCTCCTCCCTTCTCTATGTCTGATCCCTCTGCACAATTGGGGGGACGGAAATGGTGTGTCTCCCTCTGCCCGAGGGGGGTGCAGAGTCTCTCTGACACCCCCAGAGCCTTGACCCTCAGTTCCCTGAGCAGCCTCCCCCTCCCCACTAGAGACATCACTGCTGAGGCTCTCTGTACCATCCCGAGAGAAGAAGAATCATAGAATCCTAGAGTTGGAAGAGACCACAAGGGCCATCCAGTCCAACCCCCTGCCAAGCAGGAAACACCATCAAAGCATTCCTGACAGATGGCTGTCAAGCCTCCGCTTAAAGACCTCCAAAGAAGGAGACTCCACCACACTCCTTGGCAGCAAATTCCACTGTCCAACAGCTCTTACTGTCAGGAAGTTCTTCCTAATGTTTAGGTGGAATCTTCTTTCTTGTAGTTTGAATCCATTGCCCCGTGTCCGCTTCTCTGGAGCAGCAGAAAACAACCTTTCACCCTCCTCTATATGACATCCTTTTATATATTTGAACATGGCTATCATATCACCCCTTAACCTTCTCTTCTCCAGGCTAAACATACCCAGCTCCCTAAGCCGTTCCTCATAAGGCATCGTTTCCAGGCCTTTGACCATTTTGGTTGCCCTCTTCTGGACACGTTCCAGCTTGTCAGTATCCTTCTTGAACTGTGGTGCCCAGAACTGGACACAGTATTCCAGGTGAGGTCTGACCAGAGCAGAATATAGTGGTACTATTACTTCCCTTGATCTAGACGCTATACTCCTATTGATGCAGCCCAGAATTGCATTGGCTTTTTTAGCTGCTGCATCACACTGTTGACTCATGTCAAGTTTGTGGTCTACCAAGACTCCTAGATCCTTTTCACATGTACTGCTCTCAAGCCAGGTGTCACCCATCCTGTATTTGTGCCTTTCATTTTTTTTGCCCAAGTGTAGTACTTTACATTTCTCCCTGTTAAAATTCATCTTGTTTGCTTTGGCCCAGTTCTCTAATCTGTTAAGGTCATTTTGAAGTGTGATCCTGTCCTCTGGGGTATTAGCCACCCCTCCTAATTTGGTGTCATCTGCAAACTTGATCAGGATGCCCTCAAGAAGAAGAGTTTGGATTTGATATCCCGCTTTTCACTACCTGAAGGAGTCTCAAAGCGGCTAACATTCTCCTTTCCCTTCCTCCCCCACAACAAACACTCTGTGAGGTGAGTGGGGCTGAGAGACTTCAGAGAAGTGTGACTAGCCCAAGGTCACCCAGCAGCTGCATGTGGAGGAGCGGAGACGCGAACCCGGTTCCCCAGATTACGAGTCTGCCGCTCTTAACCACTACACCACACTGGCTCTCCACCACCCTGCGCTGAGCCGGAGACAATTCCCTGACACAAGCACACTACAGAACACACATCCCAGTGGGGACAGGATGGAGAAACAATTTCCAAATGTCGAACTTTGGAGGTTTTTAATGCTGGGGAAATCACTGCAAAAAAGTACTGTCTTAAGGAATGACATGCCAAATAATTATCCCTTCTGAGCTCAAAAGCCACTGCAGCACCTCCCCACACAATAATTTGGGGGAACCCGTGTTATTTTGTTATTGTTTTTAATTTATTTATACTCTGGGTTTTTTTTTCCCCTGATGGGACTCAAGGCAGCTTACAATCACAAAAATGGGGGGGGGGACGGGACACACATTGATAGAATTGAAACTCTCTTTGTGGGACGCAAGGTGGCGTACAGTATTGAGTCAGGCCTGTTTAGCTTCAACAAAATGGCAGCCTCAATCTTCAGACCATATTCTGGGGCCACCAGGTCAGATTAAATGGCCCTGAGTGACAACTGTACATTTACTTACATTTCCCTACATAATTGAAGATTGAAAGTGCTAAACGCAAGACATCAGGTATGAACCCTACCAGCTGGATTCCCCTCCCGCACCCCCAATCCAAATTCTTGCAGCCCTAGCAAAGGCAGACATTAGTCAATCCTTGCCGGGTCAGCCATCATGTCTGAATGTTCTGTTTGGTGGGATTCGGGTTATTCAAGTGCGGCTCACTGTGCGAAAATAAGGGCACAAATCATAGCTAGAAAGTTCATGTGTGTACAAAATGACTATAGAAAAATGCAGCCCTGCAAAACACCAAATCTTCCTTCATGCACCCCCAACATTATACGGCACCAAGGCTGGATCTAGACACATCAGAGAAGCGTTTCAGTTAAACGCATTGCAAACTTTGTTAGCAAAAATAAAATAAAATAAAAAATTCCTTCCAGTAGCACCTTAGAGACCAACTAAGTTTGTTCTTGGTATGAGCTTTCGTGTGCATGCACACTTCTTCAGATACACAAAGCTCATACCAAGAACAAACTTAGTTGGTCTCTAAGGTGCTACTGGAAGGAATTTTTTATTTTATTTGGCAGACCAACATGGCTACCTACCTTACAGTGGTACCTTGCTAGACGAATGGCAAAAAACTCGCTAGACGAAAGGCATTCGCTAGCGAAAGGCTGACTCGCAAGACGAATTTTCCTATGGGCTTGCCTTGCAAGACGAAACATTTTTCGCGATTTTTTCTTTCAAACCGCTCTTCCCCCATTGGTGCCTCGCAAGACGAAATTTTCGTGGACGACAGCACTCGCAGAACGAATTAATTTCGTCTTGCGAGGACCACTGTATTTGTTAGCAAAATGGATCTGCACAGTGCCATCTGGTGTCACAGTGTTAGAATGCACAAACAACGCATATAAAGCTCTTTTTCTTTGCCAGAGTACTTTTATTCTCTTTTCATAAGCTAGCCAGAAAGCCAAACTAGGTATTACTTTAATTTCGTGACGAACAGCCACAAATGACAACAATAAATTATTTATTTTATAAATAAGCAAAATAACAGTATGTGCGAGGGTATGTGTGGTTTTCATTGGGACCGCAAGGAGGGATGGCTTGCTCTCTGCTGCCAATGCCATGATTCTGACTAAAATCCCTTCTGAATATCACACACACACACACAAACACACACACACACCTACATTTGGTATTAATTTTAAAAAATCAACAGATGTTCCTGCTGGCCACAAAATTAAAGTACTGTAACATCTTAATTGTAATTGGTAACTGGTGTTAGCTTGCCTTCAATAGAGACAATTTATGCTACCCGAGTTAGGAAGAGAGCAGAGAGAATTGTAGCAGATCCTTTACATCCCGGTCATCATCTGCTTGATTTACTTCCATCTGGACGTCGCTACAGGACTTCATATACAAAATCGGCCAGGCACAAGAATAGTTTTTTCCCTTGTGCCATTAAATTGTTAAATTCGTAGTTGTATAGCTGAAGGGGAGGTAAATTATGGGTGGGGTTTCTTTGCTTCTTTGTATTGTGAGAGGAACAGTGTCTGTATGTTTACATTGCAATGTAGCCGAAACAAATTCCAAGTATGTTGGAAAATGTACTTGGCCAATAATAAATTATTCCTATTCCTATCTATTATTTTTATTTATTTCATTTGTATGCTGTTCTTCATTTGAGGATCACAACTTAAATATAAAAAATGGGAACAAAAAATTAGAATAGCAGGGCCTTCCTTGGAAATATAATTCAATGCCAAAGGAATGGGATATTCCCCACTTCCCGAATCCCAAGAATGACAACTGGTTCCTGCCACACCTTTAATGCCAAACTCGACATGCTGCCCACAGTTGCACAAAAGCTTTTGTGCTTCTCCTGTCTGACAGGTTTCTGCAGAGCTTTGTAAGTACTTCAATCCCCACAAAAGTTATTTGCTCAGAGTCCACAGCGGACAGAACAATACTGGCACAAGCACAGCTCCCACCGCATCACCTCCGAGCTTCTAGAAAACAAAACCATCATTCATACATCGCCCAGAATCCCAAGGAGCAAAACTAGTTCTTTCCAGTCGTTTTAACCGGCCGTGGAAGAAGCAGCGCAGGGCCAAGCAACGCATCACAAGATTCTTATTTCATGAACAGCCTGTGCGCAGGTCCCAATCCGGATCGTGGCGTGGGTGGGATGCCAGCGGGGGGCTCCAGCCCAATTTCATCCCCCAGGGGCGTAGCAAGGGGGGCAGGGGGGCGGGCCGCCCCGTGTTCTATAATGGAGGGGTTGACAAATTATCAAGGAACAATTTTTTTTTGAAAAATATATATTGAATTTATTTATTTTTTTTTTTTAAAATGCCTGCTCCGAAGGTCTTATCTTACTATACTAGGGATTATATAGCTATATATGAAATTTCATGCATATCGGTTAATATCTTGACCCTCCTCCACCAAAATAGCTGTTCACTTGGCTGTTTTCCTATGTCATGAAGGCTGAAATTTCAGTTCAGTGGAGCACTTACTGTTCCCAACCCTAACCCTGTGGAAAGCCATCTAATTAGACTTTAATTTGATTTTGAGATGTTTTTAGGAGGTAATTTAATTATTGTTTGATTTTATACCAATGTTATGTATCTGATGTTAGCCACCCTGAGCCCGACTTTGGCTGGGGAGGGCGGGATATAAATAAAAGTTTTTATTATTATTATTACTTGTTATTATTCCTTTGTAAGAAAATATGAAATAAGGTAAAACCATTTTTGCGGGAGGGGGGTAATTAATAGGGGGGTTGACAAGAACTTTTCCGCACCGGGTACCACCTGACCTTCCCATGTCTGGGGGGGGTGACAAAAAATCCCCCCCCCGGGTACCAATTTACCTAGCTACACCCCTGTCATCCCCTACTGTAATCCTGATCCGGATGAGGGGGGCTCTGCCTCCTATTTGCTCCAATGGAAATCCCCCCCATGCAAACAGCAGACACCACAGGGGCAATCTGAATCAGAACCACAGTAAAGGCTTCCCCTCACATAAGAAGAGAAGAAGAGTTTGGATTTGATATCCCGCTCACTACCCGAAGGAGTCTCAAAGCGGCTCACATTCTCCTTTCCCTTCCTCCCCCACAACAAACACTCTGTGAGGTGAGTGGGGCTGAGAGACTTCAGAGAAGTGTGACTAGCCCAAGGTCACCCAGCAGCTGCATGTGGAGGAGGAGACACGAACCCGGTTCCCCAGATTACGAGTCTACCGCTCTTAACCACTACACCACACTGGTACCTCTATATGACATCCTTTGATATATTTGAACATGGCTATCATATCACCCCTTAACCTTCTCTTCTCCAGGCTAAACATACCCAGCTCCCTAAGCCGTTCCTCATAAGGCATCGTTTCCAGGCCTTTGGACCATTTTGGTTGCCCTCCTCTGGACACGTTCCAGCTTGTCAGTATCCTTCTTGAACTGTGGTGCCCAGAACTGGACACAGTATTCCAGGTGAGGTCTGACCAGAGCGGAATACAGTGGTACTATTACTTCCCTTGATCTAGACGCTATACTCCTATTGATGCAGCCCAGAATTGCATTGGCTTTTTTAGCTGCTGCATCACACTGTTGACTCATGTCAAGTTTGTGGTCTACCACAAAAGAGGTTCATTAACCCCATCCTCTCACGCAGTCTCCAGGCCTGCATAATTTCAAAGGAGGATATATATTTTTTTCTCCTCTACTGTTTCACTTCCTAAGCACAAAACTATGAAGCCTTGCTGTGGCTTTGCATAGTTCTGGGTCACGACTGATGCTGAAGGTCCTGGTTTGCCATTTGAAGTGGGAAAGGGCGTGTCAGCCATGCTTAATTGCATACCCACCGTGCACATTAAAATATATGTTCACATGCCCACAATGCACACTAAAGCACATTAAACATCATGCCATGTTTTACTAAGGAAACAAAGTATAAAATACTCAGCCGTGACTAATCCCTAAAACGAGGTAAAGGTATAATAAAGATATAACCCAAACTTGACTGAACACAACTCCAAAAAATGGGGTGAGGGCCCCTAAACAACTAAGTGGAATTAGACAAATATATATATATACTACTCAAATGAAAACCCTCATAACTGAAACCCTAACGAGATGCCGGCTCTTCCTCGTTTCACTGGATAAGAAGTCAGTTTCCTCAGAGGGAAATTAATAACAGGAACTCAGAAAGTTACTAAGATCAAACCAAAAGAATAAGGAGCTGTAGGGGATGAATCCCAAACCGGAATTAAGATTGCCGGAAAAATATCAACAACCTCAGATATGCTGATGATACAACCTTGATGGCAGAAAGTGAGGAGGAATTAAAGAACCTTTTAATGAGGGTGAAAGAGGAAGAGCGCAAAATATGGTCTGAAGCTCAACATCAAAAAAACTAAGATCATGGCCACTGGTCCCATCACCTCCTGGCAAATAGAAGGGGAAGAAATGGAGGCAGTGAGAGATTTTACTTTCTTGGGCTCCATGATCACTGCAGATGGTGACAGCAGTCACGAAATTAAAAGACGCCTGCTTCTTGGGAGGAAAGCAATGACAAACCTAGACAGCATCTTAAAAAGCAGAGACATCACCTTGCCGACAAAGGTCCGTATAGTTAAAGCTATGGTTTTCCCAGTAGTAATGTACGGAAGTGAGAGCTGGACCATAAAGAAGGCTGATCGCCGAAGAATTGATGCTTTTGAATTATGGTGCTGGAGGAGACTCTTGAGAGTCCCATGGACTGCAAGAAGATCAAACCTATCCATTCTCAAGGAAATCGGCCCTGAGTGCTCACTAGAAGGACAGATCCTGAAGTTGAGGCTCCAGTACTTTGGCCACCTCATGAGAAGAGAAGACTCCCTGGAAAAGACCCTGATGTTGGGAAAGATGGAGGGCACAAGGAGAAGGGGACGACAGAGGATGAGATGGTTGGACAGTGTTCTCGAAGCGACTAACATGAGTTTGGCCAAACTGCGAGAGGCAGTGAAGGATAGGCGTGCCTGGCGTGCTCTGGTCCATGGGGTCACGAAGAGTCGGACACGACTGAGCGACTGAACAACAACAACAGGGGGAGAATCCTCCCAAACTATTTCATGTTATTTAAACCCAGGTTAGCTAACCTAAACAATTCTGATAACAAAACTCATTATTTTGAAAACGAAGCTCCTACGGCAAGATGCTACAAGAACATGATTGAGACTGCTCCTGATAATGCCTAGTTCCTGGTTTATATACCTACCTGATCAAAATGGTTTCTTAAAGGAATTGGTTCATTATATCTTAGGCGTGTCCAAAAGCATTACAGCTGAAACAAACACATTTGTTGTGAATTTCTGTTTGTGAATTTACAACAAATATGTTTGTTTCAGCTGTAATGTCTCAATCATGTTCTTACCTCGTTTTAGGGATTAGTCACGGCTGAGTATTTTATACTTTTTTCCCTTGGTTATTACATCCCGTGATTGTCTTTCTGTTTTATTTCGCATGTTTTGTATTACTAACATTTCAGCAACGCGCACATACCGCAAAAATCTGGCTTCCTCCAGCTGATGAGAACTCCTTTGCGAGCACAGGCCATTGCATAAGCAGAGACGGCGGCACACAGACAGTCTTTGCCATCGGAACAAGAACAGACATCGTAGCGGCAATTCTTGAGGTACGGAGAAGGACTGACTTTGCGGTGGCAAGGTTCAAACAACGGGGATAACAGAACTGAGCAGGAGCCTTCAGCGTACTTGGCTGAAATGAAAACAGTTTCAAAATGTCAGATGAGCAGTTGCCGGCTATAGAAAGAAATGGGAACCACCATAAGCCATCAAAAACACATTGACCCAGTTAGCATGTAACACCAGGCCAAACCCGTTTGTCAGACAAACCAAGAGCCAGGGTTTGGAGCCAAATAAAAAGAAAAAAATCAACACTGTGAAAGATCCCTGTATTGAGATGAGCGTATGTATATATATAGTAATACTTAAATAACAAAGTAGAATAGCTCAAAAACACTAAAAAAGTTGTGAACTAATCCAAAGGAAAATAATAATTTAACAAACTTAACAAATGACTCCGAATACCAAAAATAACTACCAAAACAACCTTTAGTGTGTTGGTATTGGTCTGATTAAACCACAGAACCTAGGGCTTGCCGATCAGAAGGTCGGCGGTTCGAATCCCCATGACGGGGTGAGCTCCCATTGCTCGGTCCCTGCTCCTGCCAACCTAGCAGTTCAAAAGCATGTCAAAGTGCAAGTAGATAAATAGGTACCACTCCGGCGGGAAGGTAAACGGTGTTTCCGTGCGCTGCTCTGGTTTGCCAGAAGCGGCTTAGTCATGCTGGCCACATGACCCGGAAGCTGTACGCCGGCTCCCTCGGCCAATAAAGCGAGATGAGTGCCGCAACCCCAGAGTTGTCAGTGACTGGACCTAATGGTCATGGGTCCCTTTACCTATTGGTCTGATAAACCATTGTGTCTAAAAATGTAACCTGTTGGCTATGATAATATATAGTAAATTTGATATTGGGATGTATCTCCTGACTCCATGCAAAAAAACTGTTGACCTTATCAATGTTAAACTGTGGCTTAGCCAATAGCATATACCTGAAGAAGCATCTCCACTGAAGAAGTGTGCATGCACACGAAAGTTCATACCAAGAACAAACTTAGTTGGTCTCTAAGGTGCTACTGGAAGGAATTTTTTAATTTTTAATTTTGTTTCCACCCCCCATCATTCAGCCCGGACACTGAGGTCCAACTCCAAGGGCCTTCTGGCGATTCCCTCACTGCGAGAAGTGGTTACAGGGAACCAGGCAGAGGGCCTTCTCGGTAGTGGCACCCTCCCATCAGATGTCAAGGAAATAAACAACTATCTGACTTTTAGAAGACATCTGAAGGCAGCCCTGTTTAGGGAAGTTTTTAATGTTTGATGTTTTATTGTGTTTTTAATATTCTGTTGGGAGCTGCCCAGAGTGGCTGGGGAAACCCAGCCAGATATATTATTATTATTATTATTATTATTATTATTATTATTATTATTATTATTAAAGCTAGACTGGAGGAAGAAAAACACATAAACGGTGGATCAAGCTCTGAGCATGACAGTTCAGAGATAAAATGCTGAAAACCAGCAGCCGATTCTCTCTCTTTTCCATCTCAGGGAGCCCTTTCCTCATGGATTTGTCTGCAATGGAAGACGCTATGCTGAAAGAAGATAAACACGCTGCTATCTTTCATCACAAGCTGACCCTGGCTTCATTGCAAGGGCCAGTACCTAAGCGAGGGTTGAGACTGCAGGTATTGCTATCTTGCTTCTGCAAATCTTGACAATCTTCTTTGAGCTTCCAAGAATTCCCAAAGTCTTCCACGAGGGTTTCCACCAGGCCAGAAGGTGTAAGGAAATCATCTCCCTGGTTGCCATTGTAGTTGCCACACAGACCACAAGTTCGTTCTGTGAATTCTGAGGGTAACTGAAGAAGCATAGGAGTTAAAGTCAGTATTTACACATTTCAAATTTTTTTTGTCTCCAGTCAGCTGCTTATAGGACTTCCGTTGAATGCACCTTATACAAATTGTGCTTAATCTAAAAGTACTGTATATAAAACAAAATAAAAGGCACTGGCCATGATCCCCTTACCCAAAACAACAGTTAAGTAAATTTAAGTGTATATAAGTACACATTAAACTCTGTGTTGGATTGACATAGTAGTTTCCGTCCTCATGTAGAGGACAGATCTGTGATCTTCAGCATCACAACTGACAAAATGGTAGCACAGATTGAGTGTTTTGCCCATATAAACATGTTGCATTATACAATATTATAAATCTTGGATAAGGAAACAGTCAGATGATTATCAAGATTAATCTCCTGTTTTATAGCAATATCACTCTTACAATATAAACATATTTAATATGGCAGTTTATACCTAAAATTTCACACGCTAGCAAGGTTATGCTTAAAATTCTACAAGGCAGGCTTAAGCAGTATGTGGACCGAGAACTCCCAGAAGTGCAAGCTGGATTTCGAAGGGGCAGAGGAACCAGAGACCAAATTGCAAACATGCGCTGGATTATGGAGAAAGCTAGAGAGTTCCAGAAAAACATTTACTTCTGCTTCATTGACTACACAAAAGCATTTGACTGTGTCGACCACAACAAGTAAGAGCTGGACCATAAAGAAGGCTGATCGCCGAAGAATTGATGCTTTTGAATTATGGTGCTGGAGGAGACTCTTGAGAGTCCCATGGACTGCAAGAAGATCAAACTTATCCATCCTTAAAGAAATCAGCCCTGAGTGCTCACTGGAAGGACAGATCCTGAAGCTGAGGCTCCAGTACTTTGGCCACCTCATGAGAAGAGAAGACTCCCTAGAAAAGACCCTGATGTTGGGAAAGATGGAGGGCACAAGGAGAAGGGGACGACAGAGGATGAGATGGTTGGACAGTGTTCTCGAAGCTACTAACATGAGTTTGGCCAAACTGCGAGAGGCAGTGAAGGATAGGAGTGCCTGGCGTGCTCTGGTCCATGGGGTCACGAAGAGTCGGACACAACTGAACAACTGAACAACAACAACCTAAAATGCATTATATCTGAGATCCAGGGAAGCATAATGGCTATGGATCTGAGCAGGAAAATTCCCAGTCTAAACAGTTTATCTTCAGTGTGCCTGACAAATTTGCCATAGCAGGGCCTCAGACGATGCCCACACTCTGTTCCCATGGAGAGAAGGCAATAGACCTCTCATCGCACAGAACGTGAAAAAGGCACAAAAGTGTGTGTGCTCTAGCACATACTTTGGCACCAACACGTGTTGCAAAAAAATCCTAATTTCCAAACAACACGCCCCCTAGGCTGCAGTGCTTTACACACTTACTCAGAAGTAAGCTCCAAGGAATTCAGTATGTCTTCCTTCCGAACTGATATGCATAACTGATATGCATTGTCAGAGTGCAATTCGGCCAAAGTTTAACACTTTCAAATCCTACTGATTTCAAGGGGAGATTTAAAAACGTGCTGAAATCCATGGGACTTAAATATTTAAAACATTTTATGTTGCATGCCAGCTGTCTTTTTGAAATATTATTGGGACATAATGATGTAATCTAGCCAAACCAAAGAAAATTGAAATTTTTCTGAAATCAATATAACCTTTAAAAAGTGTTCGGCTTTATAATCTATTTTTCCAATTTTCCAGTAGGAAATGGATGTTGTTCCTCAGGACTATAGCAGGAAAACCCAGGGTTCATTATATTTCTCAGAAGTTTCTGCCCAGGTCACTGGGAGTGAAAGTGAATCACTTCCCCCAGTTGTCCAAAACATTTGGCAATGGCTCACTTGGTGTGTGCGTGAAATTATTTTTGGTTTGCTCCAAAAGCAACAACGTTGACCTTTAAAGAGCAGATGGAAAGGAACGTGACAATTTAAAAAGGCACTGGAAATGTTCTAAAGCTTTTGCATGTCGAGGACCCCCCAGGAAACCCCCAAATAAAGACACAGTCCACACAAAATTTTAGTTTTGTTTTTTCTGGCATAATTTTGGCCACAACTTTATTGATTACGGCATGTGAGTGGTTGTTTAGGCATTGGTTAGTGACTATCTGCTTCCCACTTTGAGGTAGGAACAGATCTGACATCCGCAAGCCTGCAAAAGATCAGTAAGGGAAAACATTTTGGGGAGAGAATAGAGCTGGGTGCCAGGCTCTCAACTCTCCCCAAATGCTCCCAGGGGCTCTTGCGTGGCCCTAGCCCATAGCTGTCAACTTTCGGATTTGAAAAAATAAGGGATCAGAAGCCTCACCTATGACAGTCACATGGCAGTGGTGGGCGGAGCCAGAAGCAAAAGTGGGCAGAGCAGCTAGAACGCGGGCATGGTGCAGTAGACTGACAGAGCAGCCAGCCGGGGAGGAGAGAGAGAGAGTTGGCCGGGCTGCCGACGGAGCGCTCCCCCCAGCGGCTTCTCGCTCGCTCTCCTGCTCCGCTCGCAGCCAAGGGAAGCGCCGACGGCTTGTCTCTCCCCCCCCCAGGCATTCCCGGCCCTCTGGCCTGGGCGGAGGGGAAACCCCAGGGGGAGGGGGAGGGCTCCACCTCCACCTCCGCCGCCTCCCTCCTGCTTTCCCAGGCCGAGGAGCGCCCGTCGCTCGACAGCCAGCTTCAGCACCCTTCCACTGCAAACCGCACGGCCGGAGGGGAGCGAAACAAGCTGTTGAGCGGGGGGCACGTTTCTCGGCTCGGGCTCACACAACCCGGGAATATACGGGTTTTTGATTCATCCGGGACAGCAGCGGGAAACGCGTTTAAAAACGGGGGAATCCCGGCCAATACGGGATACTTGACAGCACTGCTCTAGCCCCCTGCCAGGGGTTCAGACAAGAGCATGGCAAGCCCTTGGATTCCTTTAATGGAATACCCTTGCTACAGCAGCAGCATTGGAGGGGCCAGCACAGTCAACAATACCCCCTCCACCAACCAAAATTAACCAATGCCTAACCGCAACCTTACAAGTTGTGGCGATTTGCTACGCAGTAGGCAATGACCATTCCCCACATCAAATTGGGTGCTCATTTTGCGTGGTCGCGTGTAGCCTCCTGGGATCACAGGGCAGCTCCTGGCAGTTGGGTCTGGCACCACCTTCCCGGCCTGAATACCTGTGGTCTCCACCTACTCCAGCAGCCGCCCAATCCCGACTGGGGAGGTGTTGCTGGGGGGATTGGCCAGGTAGAAGGAGGGATACACAGTGCACACAATAGAAGTTGAGTCATACCTGGGAAGCAGCCATTGGCTTCAGAGCTTCCCCACCCTCCACTCCCTCAATTAACATTTATTTTGCAGGTTAACCTTTTCTTTTCCACAGCCACACAGGCACGCAGGCGCTGCTATGTCAAGGTCGCTGTTGAAGGGCCGGAAAGGACTTTCCCTGCATTGGCAGGTTTCGCCTTTCCCGTAGCAATTCGTCACAACTTTGGCGGTTGCAGGCCTTGGGCGGAATCCTTTAGTCATCTACTAAAATGGGGGGGGGGCGCGGTGATCCCCACCCCCATTGTGGCAGTGATACCAGGGTTCCCATTAAAGGGGTCTTAGGGATTACTTGATTAAAGAAGGTATAAAAACAGAATTGGTGATTTGTCTAGAATGAGACACATAAGGGAATATATAGATGGATAGTATATTATATGACAGATTGATGCATTTGCTAGATGGTGGTATTGTATGGTGAGGAAAAGTAAGAAATGTTAAAACGTAGAGGGAAACGATATACAAATGACGGGGAGTCATTGTTTTTATTTTTTTTTTTGGGGGGTTATTGGTTATCTTTTTTGTGATTGTGTTTGTATTGTAATTTGCATTTTTCTTTGTTGTATATTTGTGTGTGAATGTATTCTTTTTAAATATTTTGAAATAAAGATTATTTTAAAAAAAGAAAAAAAGAAAAATAAAGGGGTCTTAGGGGGAGGAATTGGCAATACGCCCAGAGGTCGTCATTGCCCTCCCCGCTCCAGCGGCGGCGAACAGGGGGGGGGGCTATCTGCTTGAACATATGTTCTCCAGAGCTAGCCCAACTCCCCACACATGCTGGATAACCCTGAAATTACCCAGAACCCCGGCTGGGGGGCTGGGAAGGATAAACGCCCAATGCCTGAGCCAAGGTCTCCCTACATCTGAATCTTAATAAAGTTGTGGCCAATTTTAATCCCATAGAACGTTGTCCCGTGTCGTTATTTCCCTCAGGGGCTGCCCGGGGTTTGGGGGGACTCTGCCTGACCACGTAAAAAACCAAATGGCACCAGCCAATCAGCCAAATGGAAAAATTCCTACCAGGCCCCTGCCCCAAAAGCAGACGACCCCATGAAAGGCATAGCAAGGTCAAGCGAACAAGCCTAAATATAGGGAGGGAGGGTGGGTGATCGGATGCGCGCAGCGGAAAGAGGAAGCTCAACACTGAGCGCAGGGAATAATAGCCCCTTGGCCTGTCAATCATAATTGCAAAATCTAATTCTCCCCCCCCCGTGAGCTTTGTGACCATCCAAACTAACCCGCCCGGCAACAGGGGGATGTCCTGGCTGCTCCCACCGCAACACGTGCTCTCCATGAAGGAGAACCCGCTTTATCACTATCACGGCTACATTCAAAGTTGAGAAGACACAGCTGGAGTAGTCTGGGGCCTCAGCAAGTTTAGCCAGTAAAGTAGGAAAAGGTCAATCGTGGCTTTGCTCTTGCATGATCTAATTGTATATATTAATTAAAATCTTCACGTGTCTTAAATTTCAGAGAAAGACTGTGTCCTCAGGCTGCCTTAAGAGCCAAAACTATGTTATCCTGAGTATTTAGTGATCCCTGTTTAAGAAGACAGGAAATGGTTTGGATTAGACCAAGATGCAATCTGGAATCTGTCTGGAGGGTGGCTGCAGCCCCTCGGAAGCTGCCCTCTCCGTTCTCAGGGTAGTGAAGAGTCACATCCCAGCAGCTGGCTGTTGTAAATTCGCCAGCTGGCCACATTGCAGGGCAGGTTAGCATGTCGAGTCCAAAGTTTAAATTGTCCAATCTTGGACCCGAGAGCGGAAGTTCTTGTTGGTCTGCCAACTGGGGTTAAAAGTCGGCTGCGCCTACTGTTTGCAGCACAGTCTCTTCTACTCACATGTAGAGCATATCTAGAATTTCTAGCACAGGACAACCATATTTTCTTAGGGGAAAAAATGAATTTAAATACAGATTGTGTGTGTGTGAATCATACCTTCATCGCAAGAGTTCCGTGCCCATCCCAGTCAATCTGTATATTCTCTTTATAGCTGAGACGAACTGCAGACATCACGGTGTGCTGGATGCGGAGAGAACCTGGGGAAACCAACTGCTAATTACAGATACATAAGGATGAGCAGCAGAAAATGTGAGTGTAATGCAGGAAATCTAGACAGATCTAAATTGTCTGCTGAAGGTGTAGAGCCAAGCGACGCTTTATGAGGCTCACATAGCAAGTAGCTATGCAGGGGGAGGTGTGTGTGTTTGCATCCCCCCCTTGTTTTCAATTATTTTGTGTTTTTTATCTTGCATTTTTATGTTGTGAAACACCCTGAGATCTACATATGATGGGTGGTTTGCAAATTAAATGAATAAAGAAGAAGAAGAAGAAGAAGAAGAAGAAGAAGAAGAAGAAGAAGAAGAAGAAGAAGAAGTGCTCTCGTGGAATGGAGCACTGGAATGGGGCTACAATAATGGGTTTCATACTATGATCCAGATAAGGAGGAGACTGATAGGAGATATGAGAGCCATCTTCAAATATCTAAAGGGCTGTCACATGGAAGAAGCAGTCACAAGCCTGTTTTCTCCTGCTCTGGACAGTAGGACTCAAACAAATGGCTTCAATTTACCAAAAGGGAGATTTTGACTCAACATCAGGAGGAACTTTCTGACAGTAAGAAAAATTTGACAGTGGAACGGACTCCCACAAGAGGTAATGGACCCTCTCCTTCCTTAGATGCCTTTAAGCAGAGCTTAGGTAGCCATCTGTCATGGATCATAGAATCATAGAGTAGGAAGAGACCACAAGGGCCATCCAGTCCAACCCCCTGCCAAGCAGGAAACACCATCAAAGCATTCCTGACAGATGGCTGTCAAGCCTCCGCTTAAAGACCTCCAAAGAAGGAGACTCCACCACACTCCTTGGCAGCAAATTCCACTGTCGAACAGCTCTTACTGTCAGGAAGTTCTTCCTAATGTTTAGGTGGAATCTTCTTTCTTGTAGTTTGAATCCATTGCCCCGTGTCCGCTTCTCTGGAGCAGCAGAAAACAACCTTTCTCCCTCCTCTATATGACATCCTTTTATATATTTGAACATGGCTATCATATCCCCTTAACCGGGTACCACCTGACCTTCCCATGTCTGGGGGGGGGTGACAAAAAATCCCCCCGGGTACCAATTTACCTAGCTACACCCCTGTCATCCCCTACTGTAATCCTGATCCGGATGAGGGGGGCTCTGCCTCCTATTTGCTCCAATGGAAATCCCCCCCATGCAAACAGCAGACACCACAGGGGCAATCTGAATCAGAACCACAGTAAAGGCTTCCCCTCACATAAGCCCCAAAGCCCTCTATATGACATCCTTTTATATATTTGAACATGGCTATCATATCACCCCTTAACCTTCTCTTCTCCAGGCTAAACATACCCAGCTCCCTAAGCCGTTCCTCATAAGGCATCGTTTCCAGGCCTTGGACCATTTTGGTTGCCCTCCTCTGGACACGTTCCAGCTTGTCAGTATCCTTCTTGAACTGTGGTGCCCAGAACTGGACACAGTATTCCAGGTGAGGTCTGACCAGAGCGGAATACAGTGGTACTATTACTTCCCTTGATCTAGATGCTATACTCCTATTGATGCAGCCCAGAATTGCATTGGCTTTTTTAGCTGCTGCATCACACTGTTGACTCATGTCAAGTTTATGGTCTACCAAGACTCCTAGATCCTTTTCACATGTACTGCTCTCAAGCCAGGTGTCACCCATCCTGTATTTGTGCCTTTCATTTTTTTTGCCCAAGTGTAGTACTTTGCATTTCTCCCTGTTAAAATTCATCTTGTTTGCCCAGTTCTCTAATCTGTTGCTTTAGTTGAGATTCCTGCATTGCAGGGGGTTGGACTGAATGAACCTCGGGGTCCCTTCCAACTCTGCAGTTCTAGGATACTATAATCTGTTCACGAAGAGAGAATTGCGCACATTTCCCGATCTATCTACATAATCTCCAGCAAACCCTGGGGAATGTGCAATTGGGTTTTCTGCAGATTGCTGTTTGCTCCGATTCAGTGCTAAAGAGCAGGTTTTCCTCGGGGGAAGAGCAAGGGCAAAAAATAAAAAAAGGAAAAGTGCTTCAATATGGATGGCACTTTGAAGTGCCTGGAAACACAGTACAAAAGGAAGTCTGGGTGAGCCCCTTTCCCCACCAAGAACTGAATTCTCTTGCACATGATCTCTCAGCAATGGGAGGGGGCAAAGGGACTTCACATCCATTCTTTCCCCTGCTTTCCCCTAAGCTTAATAGCAGTATGGAGGACTATTATTACATGGATAAGCTACTGAAGCTATTATTACATGGATAAAGCTACCCTTTAATATATCCCACTGCCCTTTGTCAACAAATTGTCACTGTTTCTTGTGTTGAATATATGCTGTGTGGTAATTTATGGACCTAATAGAATAGGTATGTATTTTATCAAAGTAATTGTTGAACTGAAATACATTTAAGAAGTATACTAATAGTGAAATAATTATTAAACTCTAACTGTATGTAGTTTTACTATATTTGTTTTTTATCTTATATTTTGGAAGTGCAAATCCAGTTTTTTCCCCTTAATTTTTTTTGGGGGGGGGCAAGAGAGTGGGGCCCCAAGCTACAGCTTGTTAGATTATTCGTAAATCCGGCACTGGGCAGGGGAGGTTCAAAACTCTGCTCTCCTTATGATTCGTCATGACCCACCCTGTGGTGCTCTGTTAAGCAATGAGAGTGGGAGCTTTTGGAAATAATATGTAATAACAACTTGTTATTCCTACAGGGACTCCCATAAATATTGATATCAACGCATCCAAAACAGAGCCAAGGAAAAATTCTTAAGGGATTTAGTGTGTTGACAAAATGAGTTCAGGACAGAATAATGAAAATAAAACACTGACAAAAAGACAACAGACACTGACAGCGTTAGCGCAAACAAGAAGACAATCAATACCTGAGGTCGACCCTATGATGGAACTCAAAGAGATGATAACCAAAATGGACAAAAATATTAATGAGATGGACAAAAATATAAATGGGAAACTTGATGTAATGGACAAAAAACATGAACAAAACGTAAAAGTGATTAAAGAACTCACAGACCAAATAAAAGATTTAACAACAAAACATACAGAAATTGATAAATCA